>VURO01023718.1:0-11777 GCA_015108175.1 Pelvicachromis taeniatus | reverse complement strand
GTGTCTACGTGGGGGGTGTCTGGATGAATTAAAGGGTAAAAACCAGCGTTAGTAACAAAGTTGAAAACTTACGGTCGTTTTATGATCGGCCATTTCCACCTTACAAAGCCGGCAAAGACTGAATCACTTCCTGTTCGGTTCAAATATCCCCATACTGTAGAACTGCGTGTTCGGGGGGCGTGGTTTAAGTCCACGTGTTACCGCTACTCGCTGCCGCCATGTGTTTTTTTGAAAGTGACGACGCATCGACGCAATTTTTTTTACGTCGACATAATTGATTACGTCGACGCGTTGTCCCAGCCCTAATATAAACACGACACCCCAGTACTGTGAGTACTGTTCCTGACCAAGTCCATCCCTGTACCGTCCCTCATAGGTCAGATCATCTCAAACTGGTTCCTTGAACATGACAATAACTTCACATAAATGGCCTTCACGGTCACCAGACTTCAATCCAATAGAGCACCTTTGGGACATGCTGCAACGGGAGAGTCGCATCATGGACGTGCAGCTGACAGATCTGCAGTAGGTGTGTGATGCTATCATGTCCGTATGGACCAACATCACTGAGGAATGTTTGCAGCACCTCGTTGTATCTGAGTAATAGAGTAGCTAATACAGTAACCAGTGAGTGTACTCAGTCAGTCAGCTGACGTCCACTGAGCTGCATATACAGTATGACAACATACTGCATGATGTACCAAGTATTAGTTAAATAATACTTTTAAATTTACTAAGGTCAAGTGTATTAAGACGTCTTCATTTACTGGAAGTCCAGATGACGAAAAACATTTCGTCACATGTAAATTACAAAGTGATGATTGTGCGGAGTCGACTCCTCCGAACTGTGACACATGCAAAGCAGTCAGCACAGCGAGAATTATTTTAGAGAAGAGGGCAGTCGTGTTTCTGCTAGGTCAGATATGCAAAACCTGGAGTGCATGAACACAAACCAGGACTGACTGCTTCTAACAACCGGTGACATGTTGCACCCTTAAAAAGCTTCAGAACCAAGTTCATCCGAGTTGAGTGCACCTCAACACCTGATCCTACAAAACAAGCAAAAAACACACTGAACTGATTTCAAACTGATTCATATCTACTTACAGTTCAGAGGCGATGGAGGAGTTTCGTGACATGGACTTGGGGGACAGTTCATAGTCACTGTCTGAGCGATAGAGGAAGGACTCCCGGCGCTGGTTGTGACCTGGAAAGTTGGTGTGGAGGACCAGACCAGAGCCAGGGGAGGCCTGAGGGTCCAAGGGGCTGCAGCTAGAAGAGGGGCCATTCTCCACATCGAAGCTGAAAACATAAACAGAGAGTTTAACAGTTATGACTTTGCAGTGGCGATGTTTCATTGCTGAGAATATAGGGGCTAGCTTTGAGGTTCAACGCAACAACAGACTCCACATCATCTTTTGTTTCATCCCGTTCTCTCCTTGTGTTCACTGTCAGGCAGCTTGACCTGGATCTAATTTTAATGGTGGAAAAAAGGACTAGAGGACTTCTTTCATATGTCAACATCCTATGAACAGATAACACACCCACATAATTATGTCAGAGAACACACAAACACACACACGTCGGGTATTCATACGTTGTGGGGACATGTAATTGAGATAATGCCTTCCCCAGTCCCTAACCCTAAACCCAACCATGACATAAGAGCGCTTTGAGTACTCTGGGAGAGTAGAAAAGCGCTATATAAGAATCAGTCCATTTACCATAACTGTGACCCTGACACTGAAACCACATTTTGGCTCAAAAATGCCTTCAAACTTGTGGGGACCGGGGTTTTGGTCCTCATAAGGACTGTTGGTCCCCACAAGTAGAGTAAACTTCCATTTTTTGGTCCCCACAAAGATATGAATACACACACACACACACACACACAGAAATAAATCATGAATAAACCGGACAAGAAAGGGCAGAGTGACACACATTGTGTTCCTTCACTGATGACAGTTGGTGAGAATGAGGCTCCTAAATTCATGGACAGAAGAACGTGGAGGGACGGAGGAAGGGGAGGTTGACCTCCTTACTACACCCACTGTGAAGGAGGACCTTGAGTCTGTAGTGTCACACAGAGGTTTTTTTTGGCTGTGGTTTATTCTCCCAGACATTTTTCCACAGAAATGTCTGCGTGTGACATTTACTTTCTTGTACTTTACACTTTACATTTGTGAAAGTCAGCTTCATTTCTTTTCCGTCTTCATAGTAAACACACACCTGCAGGAAGTGTGCCGGCAGTTGCACTACATACTCAGAGTTTATTGGACTTCCTATGTTATGATTTTCCCCTCGCAGCTCTTCTCCAAAGCGACCCCTCTTCTTTTTATCATAAGAAAACCTGAAAGTGGTAAATGACTGAGTGAACAAAGGGCACTGAAACAGGCTTCATACTCCTGTGACTATCTGTAAAGCATTTGGGAATGAATGAGGAGGAGTATGCCCCCCCCCTTCTTTCTTCCTATCCCCAGGGAAAGCGAGATGCAAAAAGGCAAATAATGGCCATCTGGGTCCAGACCCAAAATGAGAACACATGAGCAAAAAGCTCTGCGATGAAAATAAAAAGCACCGGCAATTTGGTGCAGCGCGAGGAAGCTTATATGGTTGCACTTTTTCAAGCTGATATAAGAGTATTAAGAAAAACAGGAAGCAAATGAGACAATAAAAACCTCAAAGAGCACAAGCGCCGTCTGACTGCATCACAATCACTGGCAAACAAAAACAAGCCGCAGCATTCACCTTCTACTCATCGATGGACCATCGCCCTCACGTCATGGGCAGCTCAGAGGAGCAAAAGCAGCTGCTATAACGGTGTAATAGCATCCTTATTGCCAGTCAGCAGGCCATATTTTGGTATTACATATCAATATAAACTATATTTATGTTAAAGTTATTGAAGAATGAACCCATTCTAAAGTGATTGTAAAATTAAAAAAAGACAATTAGAAGGATGGGACTGATTGAATGCACATATGTGGGGAAACAGCTTCATCTGCTCAATTCAAAGCATGCAAAGCTACGACAGAGTGTGTAACAAGTTGCTACGGAGATACGGGCATAACGGCACGAGCCATAATAGTTTACATAAAATCCCATTAAAGGTTTTAGTTGGAAAGCTTCTGTCCACCAAGATCGAATCCCTGGCATCCATTCCTAAAGTTTATTACATCAAATACAACCTAACATAATCTGCTTGTTGTGAGGCAGATAACGTTAGAGATCGGTATTAAATGAAATGCCTCCAAAAAAAAATCCATTTAAAAGTTTCCTCTAAAGAAATTTAAATACGTTTTTATCCCACCGGCACTGGTGGGTAGTGGTTTAAAGTGAGAGGGAAGTGGTAGAAAATGCATTCGTTTTGTGGTGGACGATTTCACAGCACTGTGATTAAAATGAATAAAAGTTCAGCCAAAAAGTACGTGTGAGCTATTTATAGGAGGAGACGTTTAGAGAGCTGGTGAGCTCGATCAGTCACATTGTCCATGTTTAAATAAACTCTGTGGGGTGTGAGCTGCTGTCTTGTTTATGTTGACTGCTGAATATTGGCCGTGCACCTGTAAACATGTCAGATGTTCAGGATTTATCTCGTAATATTTAATACCCTCGTTTGTTGTACGCAACAAAATCTAAATCTGTCATTTAACGCACGCCGTCAGGTAAATGTAGCGAAGGTAAAAGTTAGTGCGGTAGAGGTACGAAAGCTCCAGAGAGGAAAACCTGGACTTTATTTGAGAAGACTTAAGCCTCGCTTTGAGTCATACCCCAACAGAGGATGTTATGCTAATGTGAGTCATGTAAGACGGTGTTGTGGCCGTGCCCGTTACACAAAGCCAAACAGGAAAACACAAACGGCTAACAAACAGTCATGACAAAGGCATGACAGACTTTGTCTTCTGTTAGCAATATAACACCATTAGATGTCCAAAAAGCGATTTAAAGTGTAATGGCAGCATATTATGCTTACAGCTGTGAAAAAGTTATAATAGGGAAATTAGTCAATTAAGAAAAATCACCAGAATGTAATTTAAATTCACAAACACCACCTCCTGCAGCTCCTTTCTATTTAACCTCCTAAACCCGCCAAAGAGCAGCGGTGCTTCCAAAGTCTATGCTGACTTTCAGGGATGAAAGCTCTTTCCAACACTCTGGCTTGCAGTACATCCCAAACTGAAAGCATTTCTGCTTTTCAGGTGAATCTCCAAAAATGTGTAAAGCCTGATAATGGAGCCCACAGGAGGTGCAGGAGTCTCTCCCAGGCCATTTGATTTAAAACATGCTGAAAGGTTATTGTGGATTCTGTCCGGCGATGCCAACATGAGTTTTAATATTGGTCAAGTTTGTTTACATAGTGGTATATATTGGAAGAGGTCCAGGCAGGGTGGCGCATACCTCTTCAGTGAAGTATGTGTAAAAACTCTACATGTAAAAGGAGTCAAAATATCCACAAAAACACTTTAAAACTATTTTTTGTATCATTACCTCTTCTAAGAAAACAAAGACATGGCGATTTTTTACACCCTGCAGTACTCACAGGCAGAAACAAAGCAGTCTTGCACAGGTGAAAAGTATTTTAAGGACATAAAAGGTGGTGGGGCTGGTGGGGTGGCCACCCATGTTGCCACTGGCATCCTCTTTGAAATATAACACTGATTACATGGCCTAGAACTGAAAAGAATAATAATTTTCAGCAACCAATCCATCAGTTAATTCGGACCACAAAGCAATTCTGACCTGAACTGACCTTCATACGCCAACAATTAAGGCCTTGTTTTCTCATAAAAACAGCATATTAGCAAAAACAATCTGATGACTCTCTTGTGGTTGTCTAAGTGTTTATATCTTTCCTGTCCCTAGGTAGCACTTATGTCAACCCACACGACCATATAGGCAATGCTAAATACATTTAACTTGGAAGAACTTAAAAGAGTGAGCTTTTAAGTTCTTCCAAGTTAAAGTTACTACATGGAGCTCCAAACAGTCACCAGTATTAACCTTTTGATGGTCCAGCTGAAAGCTTAAAGTGTGTCTCTTTACACTCTTTGTACCATTTGCAGAATGGAAATGCTGAAAGTCTGTTTCCTTAGTGTTATCAGCACAGGGAGGTTAAAACACAGAAAGCAGCCACTGAATACATAAGATAAGTAGTGAAGTTAGCCTTGGTGAATGTCAAGTCTGTGTCAAGTGAGGTGATGATGGAAGGAAAGGGGTTTCTACCTTTGCTATTATGTTTATGGAGTTATGTAGGTAATGTTAGCTTAGTGAGAACATATTATTTATTTCTTCAGTCTAGAAAGTCGACTACTTCAAGCTATCAAGCGGCCAAGCTAGCAGGCTAACTAGCCTGTTTAAAAATAAAGCGAAAACAAGCTTAAGTTAGCTAAAATCTGACTGTTTAGAACAAAGCTAACACATGCGTAAGCTATAGTCTGTTCTCTTTGTGCACAAGGTCATGTTTAATCTGTTTTTTTCAAATGGGGACTACCAACAGTTTGAAATGAAATTACATTACGTGCACATGTAGCAGCAGTACATAGTAGGACATAGTGCAACTTCAATTTCTAATGCTAAGGATAGTCCACTGTCTGTGTGTACCACACAGTTGTTCTGCTGCAGTGTAGCTGTTTGAAATCTTATATATCAAACAGTTAAAACCTAGACAATATTTTAAATTATCTATTTTTACCAACTAATCAGAATTATCCCAAAAGGTTGATCGTGTTCATCTGGACGTAGTGTTTTCAGTGGGAGTGACGTTTGTTCGTCATCATCAGGTGACTTCTTCAGTCTCAGCTGATTGCAGGTTTCCAACCTTATAAACAGCACATTTGCATAATGACTGAAACTAGCTAGCACCACTGAAGGAACAATGGGCTGGGAGGTCAGTTCACTGATCATTATTATTTGCAAATTCTCATGACCATTGAGCAACATCCACTGATCAAGGTCCATTGATCAAAGGCCATGAGTACCATTCACAGAGAGTAGGGGAATGGCTGCAATCACAGCATTGTAAGATGGCGAAAGATGTACTCATAGGCCCCCTCCTGGATTTAAAGATGGTCTTTCCCTTTTCACGTAGGGGGCCTAAGGGTGCATCTTACAATGCTGTCATTGCAGCCATTCCCCAACTCTCTGTGAATGGTACTCATGGCCATTGGGTCCATGTGTTTACCACTGGTCTTCTTAACAGGACAAAGAAGGGATATCCAATAATTTATTCTCAAAAACAGCACAAAGGGAGACCTTGGGAACAACGAGAGAAAGGTCATCATTAGCACGTTTCAATCCTTACTCTGTCAACCAGAGGCAAGTCTTTGGGTTAGGCAAGATGAGAGCAAGGACTGCTATACAATTTAATAATGAACTTTCAAGGTAAAGAGGCAAAATAGCATGTGTTTGATTCATTTAGTTTCTGTTCACACACTGTCAGATTCAAAGTCTCGCCAGGTTCCATGACGCACAGCTGTGCTTAGATATGTTATCTGTAAACTTTCAGGGAACCGTGGCGGGAGCACAGATTAATAGCAGTTCTCTGGAAATGGGTTTTCCCACTAATTGTGATCATTAAGATACTGGGTAAGTCATTCAAGTTTTACGGTGTATTGCTTTAATACCACAATCAGGAAGTGGCCCTTCTGACCCCAAAGTTATAAACTATAAAGACAACATTGTTTTCCCATAATGTAATCTGTCTGGGTGATGAGCAGACTGAGTTTACTTAATGTAGGGTTCATTTTGTTGGATCGTCCTTGGCCTCTGTGTAGCCGATGCTAATCTTCCTGCAGCCAGACACAAAAAAATGTCCAAATAAAACACGGTGACGATAATGACTGCAATTTTCCAATCAAATAGAGTGAAGACAAACACCCAAATAACTTCACATTCAAAAGCGGATTATCTTGGCGCTGATCCTAACACATCACAACTTGTTCAAATAATATGCATAACTCTTAATATGAGTAACGTCTCCAATTAGCCATTTCATTTTGTCAAAAAAAGAGAAGAAGATATAAAACATTACCACTTGATTTAGGACTATCCTGGGAAATCAAACCATTAATTAATGTCAACAAAATCCTAATAAATTCTCACTAGAGCAGCAAACAAAGCCCACTTTATGTAAACCACATCACTGATTACCAGTGCAGTAAATTCAGCTTGTTGCATTTCAGCCCAAATTTAGCATGAGAAGCTAGCTCCCAGACACAGCTAAAGCCCTCCAACGCTTTAAATGGAAGGTCTTTATTTAAAATTCAGTTGTCACAACAAGTCCCTGTGGTAAACAGAAGCAAAACAACGTGGAGATAGCGAGGACGAATGGAATATTTATCACAAATAGTGTACGTCTTTTTCCAAGGAAGTGACTCCACTTCCCAGCTGTGAAACAATGGTGTTGTTTCAGGTTGACAGCAGACACTGACTATTTGATTGACTCGCATTTACTGGTAGAACTGGACAGCTCAGTATCCTGTTTGGTGAGCCAGGGCACAGAAACCAATCCACATCCAAAGATCGAAAACAATTCAGCTTGCAATCACATCAATTCACGTCTTAATCGAACATGACAAGCACCTCGTTATTCGGTTGTAGCTAAATTCATCCAGAGAGAAGCACACCTACAGAGACCTCAGGCTCCCCAGTTAACCTAACGTGGACGTCTCTGCACTGGAAGAGGAAGCTGAAGCACCCAGCTGACACACACCGGCAGAGTTTCTTTGCTGTGAACAGACAGCCCTACTTCGTAGCTCTCCCCAAACCAAATATTGCTAATTTTCCAGGTCTGTAACTCCGATATGAGTCAAAGTTTCAAATGTACAACTCTATTTGTAGCAACGATTTAAAAATCAAAGCTAGTGGTACTCCTCTGAAACTGCTGAATAGCCGGGTAGAAACTTTCTAGCAGCTGAGAAGCGTATAATGAGACGTTTCGCTTGTTGAGTTGTTACAGTACACTCACTATCACAGCAGCTTCTCATTTACACTTTCAGCAACACTGTCGGTCACAGAGTTATGCATGTTCCAACATGCCCGTGGTGGTGGGCAGGTGAAGCAAAGCATTTTTTCACCAGCACCATGCTGCTGCTGCTGCTGCTGCTGCTTTAACAGTAAATAAGGCCGTACTAAAACATTAATGCTGCAGGCTAGAATGGAACAAAGAGCTGAAACTGACTACAAAGTTTGGGATTATAATGCCTCATCGATTCCACCCTATGTTCACATTGTTGTGTGGTACTTACTTCTTACTTGGGTGTTAACTGAAGTCAACCTCAAGACAGAACCGGGAGATTATTTATAATAAAAACCACACAGTTAGTCTCAGGAGGACAGATTCTGAACAGGGCCCAGTTTGTATTGATTTTGTATTTTATATGTTTGGATCAAAACTAAAAGGTAGAATTGAATCAATGATCACAGATTGATAGAAAAAACACAGTTTTCACTCTAATATATGTTTCACTACAACCTGAACTAAAAATGTTGCTGTTAAAAACAAACAAATGCAGCTTCTTTCATTAAAAAAAAAAAAGACAGACTAGAGGTCAAAGGTAGCCAAAGTCTGTGAGAACAAATAAATATGTACGCTTTGCAAATAGCAGAGAGTCAGAGGGTGTGAGAGAAAGAAAAAAACATTCTTCTACGTCAATGTGATCACTTCCTTCCGGTGTGTTATGGTAAGGGGAAACCAGTGACCATGTGCTTGCTGGGCTGTGAAAACAGTCATGCTATGGTAACACCTCTTGTTTCTCACAGCGTTCGCAACGGCTTAAATAATTTTTCTTCAAGTCACACTCACACAGGCTTTATTAAAAGCATTACGTTATTAAATTACCAGAACTACTCATGTTAACAGTAGTCAGCTTGAAAAAAGGGGGGGGGGAAAATCTCTCCCCTGTGAGGAAAACGTCATAGTTGCAATCCTCGCAAACGTTTGTGACTGCAGGAGGGGAGAGAAGCTTGGGCCAGGCAGCATGTCCTAAAAAACCCTTTCTGTCTAACCAGCTGGCTCGGTGTAATATGCCAGAGCTTTGCAATACCCCAGAAGGACTGATGGGCTGATTGAATGATCCCATCAGAGCGAGCAAAAATAGCAGCTAAGTTTTACGTTCCAGCGATCTCAGGCAAACATGAATCTGCAGCAGAAAAACCTAAAAATAGAGGTTAATTACCCGAGCTAGCCAGGACATGCTAAAGCAGACAGTTCCCAACCCATAAGCTTATACTCAGTCACAAAGCATTCGCCTTTAACAATCTGCAGATCATGAAAACAAACTATGTAAGGTCATTATCTCACGACTGCCAAAGAGCGAACTCAGCACTCAGCTTAAGTTTCATTGATACGCCAGATTCACCCGCGATGGCCATGTTCACTTATACACTTCCCACTTTCAGTAATAGAAGCGGTGAGATTATAGTCTGTCAGTATTTAAAAACTGCAGTTGTACTTCTATTTGTTTGACTTACATTAGCTCCAAACTGTCTTCAGATTGTATCCACAGAGTGTCAACAGTGTTACAAATAGCTACTCTACCCCACTGAGCTCTATTCTGTCTTAATTATAGCCCTGACACGCTGTTTCTTCTTAATCTTCTATTTATTTTAGGAGAACAATAAATTGGACTAAATTTGTCTCGCCACAGAGACAGGCTGATACACGTCCATCTATATTTTTCATGCAGTTGGACGGTTTGCAGCAGATGGCCCCGCCCCTCCCTGAGCCTGGTTCTGCCGGTGGTTTCTTCCTGTTAAAAGGGAGTTTTTCCTTCCCACTGTCGCCAAAGTGCTTGCTCATAGGGGGTCATATGATTGTTGGGTTATTCTCTGCGTGTAGTATTGTAGGGTCTACCTTACAATATAAAGCACCTTGAGGCGACTGTTGTTGTAATTTGGTGCTGTATAAATAAAATTGAAATGAATTCATGTTTTCTTTATTATCAGCGATCTTTACTGGCATTGCAAACTTCTTGGGGAGAACACAGGAGTCACGATGCTTCCAATTCCCATGTGGTGTCCCTGTAGCCACTTACATTTTAGAAGCTAGAAGCTAGAAATAGAGCTTTTTATTATTGATTCTGTGTAAAACTGTGCTGGCACCAGCCCACATTGCATTTTTTCCCACTGACCTAAAACAAACATTAGCAAAAATATTTATATTAATTCATTTTTTTGTCAAAACCCGCCTTATTACATCAAGAATCTAGTCTCCCACCCTGCAAAGCACCCAAATAAAAACAAGCACATCCAGAATTACAGCTATGAAACCACTAGTGGCTCTAATTCATGGCGAAAAAAAAATATCTATCTAAAACCACAATGAGAATTACAAAGTATCATGTGGCTTTTTGTCATCTGTGATCAAAAACTGAAAAAAAAAGAAAAAAAAAGTAGAAAGGCAACAATGAAACTAGATACTAGTATCCAACTAGCTACAGGATTTATTATTAGAAACGAGGTCAGTAACGTAATCGTGATTTGCACCACGTCGTTATACATGCACATTTAGGTACAGAGTTGTGGAGCAGATGCTCTCGTTCAGTCACTGTGCAGCCTATATACGCCGCCCTTCATGTCAGTAAAGCAGGCCAAAGGTGTGACGATGGCGGTGATGATAAAGGAACAGGAGCTAAAGGTGCTATAAGTGAAGTGTGATATTATTTATAGCAGAGAACCGCTGAAGAAATGGCACGTCTGAACTAAAGGAGACACAGAGAAATGCAGTTTTACATAACAGACTAAGAAACTAGACAGAGAGAAATAATAGTGAATGACCTGTTGTTTCTATAGTGTTTAAACACGTCACACTGCATTCACCCATCCACATTGTGCTTTTGTGTTAAAGCGTTTGTTATTTTTCTTTGGCATTTTTTCTTAATATCTGGGCTTCGGTTGATGACTTATCGTGTTTGTTTTTCACGACTCCTTTCTTTTTGTGATAACGTGCACATGCTTTCTGTCACATAATAAGGACTCCTCATTGATGATTAGTGTTTAGACCTCAGCTGCTCTTGAAACATTTATCATTTCGATTTTTTGAGGCTGAAATCCATTTGTTTCACCCTCTGATAAACACACACATTAATGCTGTATTCTAGGCTCTTTAAGTGCTTTTTACCCATCACACACAGACTCACATGCTGATGCATCAACGGATTATACGCTTAACTATGTTCCCCAAGGATGCTGGACAGATTTCAAACCACCAACCTTCTGATGTGTTCGTAGATACCGTAAATTCCGGACTATAAGCCGCTACTTTTTGCTCAAGCTTTGAACCCTGCGGCTTATTGTCCGGTGCGGCTTTTCTAAGGCTTTTTCATGATTTTTGTGACATCGTAAGAGGATTTGTTTTGGCATGTGATCAGACACGGAAAAGAGTGATATGTTGGTCACATGTCCGTCCGCCAACCAAAGTAGGCACTACTTTGTACGGCACGTACGAATTAGCACGAAAAAGAGACTAGATTAGCAAGCTGGCTCTGGCTGGCCCTGTACCCATATCTGCAGCTGGTCTCCAAGGTGAACAGCCTCTGGCATGTTAGAACAAGGCAGCTAAGGGAAGTCGGCAAGTCAGATCCATAACTTCGGGATAAGGATTGGCTCTAAGGGCTGGGTCGGTCGGGCGGCGGTGCGCGGCCCACTTTTCTTCTGAGGCTGGTGGAGCAGTCGCTCCGTTGCTCTTTCCATTTTTGTTGTGCTCCGCCTTCCCACTAATTTGAATCAAATCTGTCTTTTGCTGTTTGTCTGGAGTCTCGCTGACAGACACACAGCAG
>VURO01023716.1:0-10387 GCA_015108175.1 Pelvicachromis taeniatus | reverse complement strand
TGTATGGTTGTGGTGCGGTGTTTTTTGTGTGTGTGTGTGTGTGTGTGTGTGTGTGTGTGTGTGTGTGTGTGTGTGTGTGTGTGTGTGTGTGTGTGTGTGTCTGAGTGGACGGTGAATGCTAATAGAGGCAGAGTTAACGAGACACAAGTCCTGTGGAGCTCTAATGGCTGAATTTAGAATGAGGTGGAAGCCAAGCATGAGACAACCGAGAAAGAGCCATGTGCAGAAGGTTGGTGCAAATGGGATGGAAGCAGTCACAGAAATGAGTAACAGAGAATGAAGGGGTGGGGGGAGAAAGAGGGTGATGAATGGTTATTTCTCACGGTTTTAGGGAATAAAGGCTTGAAGAGAGAGCTTAGGATGGAGAGGGATTAACAGTGAAAGTGAAGAGAAATGGCAGGAGACGAGGAAGATGTGCAAGCACGTGGCATGAAGGAGGATTGAGCAGAAAGCTGGGGGCAAAGGAAAATGTGGACTTAAGAACAGCAAAGAGAGAAACACAGAACCTCGACTGTGAACTGTGTTGAGATTTAAAGGCTCAGCGGAGAGCTTCAGGGAGTTCCTGGGGATTAAAGGGTGTTTATCTTTCAAGGAATGTGCCGACATTTTGGATACCTGCACTGCTGTGTGATATCAGTCTTTTGTCTGTATAACATCCATGTGGTCGTCACAAAAGGATTCATGTGACTGTCTTCTGAAAGACTGTATGTTTATCAGAAATTTGGATTCTGTTTGTGGCAGTTAGTGTGTGCTTGTGAAAGCAGTCGCACCTAAAATTTGAAGAAATCAATAAAAAGATCGTCATCCTCTGTAAATACAGCAGGTCCGCTTTGTAACAAATAGACAATGGAGGCCTGTCCTGTGTGTCGCTCCAGTTCCAGCTTGTTGAAGAGTGGTGAGCAACTGCACTCCTTGTTCTGCTCTGCAGGACTTGATCAGACCATGAAATTTAAGCCCAAAGTGCAGCAAATCACTGGAACCAAGCACATCATCAACCCGGCCAGCAAACCACCACTAAAGAAACACGAGACAGGAAATCGTATGTAGGCTAGTTTGGTTGGCAGTGACATTTCAAAATAAGAGGAGATTCAATTCATTCGTTTTATTTATATAGTGCCAAATCACAACAGCAGCCACCTCAAGGCACTTTATGTTTTAAGGTATAGTCCCAACAATAGTAGAGAGAAAACCCCAACAATCAACAATTGACCCGCTCTGAGCAAGATAACAGTGGGAAGGGAAAACTCCCTTTTAGCAGGAAAAAACCTCCAGGAGTACCAGTTTTAACAAGGAGCAGCCATCTGCTTGGACCAGCTGGGACAAAAGACATGCTGTGGAAGAGGGCAAGTGGAGATGCAATTTTTTTTAATTTATTTTTTTACTTAGTAGAACGTGAAGCTCACTGGAGAGGCAGCTGAATAATATTAAAGACCACCACACAGGCCTTGGTGTCACAGGACACTGACCTCTCCTCGGGCTTTAGTTAGACTTGTTAGAGCCAAACAAGAAGGATCGTAATCTGCAACAGTCTCCAACCTTTATTTTTTCGGGAAGGAGCTGAAGGATGTCAACAATAGCACCTGATCCTGTGGTGTGTCAGATGTGTGAGCACTTTTTTGTGGACATAGATGTAAAACACAGAAGTCCGGCTTTGAACTTAACATGAGTGTTTAATGCCGATTAGTCCAAAATTCTAGGATAACACAGGGAACGGAACAAGGGAATACACCTGTTACCCAAATAAAACAAGAAGTGTTACACAATAGTGTGATAGACGGAAATACAATTAGTGTTCGCCGTCACACAGGCAAACAGTAACTAAAACTATCAATAACTGAGTGGCATATACAAATGAAGATCAGACTTGGCTACTAAGGCTAGAAAAGAAAACATTAGAAAATAATCAAGGTTTTTAATCTTCTAAATCCAAGGGACTAAAATACTGTATATACAGGACCAGCTGGAAATGTGTAATAAATAAGAAATGAGCTGAAAAGTCCATTTACCATATAAACAACAAGCAAAAAGTAATCATAAAATATTCTCACAGCCAAAAACAATCAGCAACTCTCAAAAATGCAAGAATAATCAGGGTCCATGACAGAGACAGTCAGGAGTGGATGGGGATAAATGATTAACTTTCAAAATAAGAGCAAGTGGATTTTCCACTAGTGAATTGAGAATGTGAAAATCATTTCAGGTCTGTGTGTGGGAAACACTGAAGGCTTTGTGCTTTTTAATCTGCGTCCACGCTGGCAATGATCTGCTTGTCGAGCATCGCTTTGAAGCTGACTGCAGGTCAGGCTCGCAGACGTTACAGGCTCCGGTTGCCTAGGTAACCATGTAATGTGGGCTACTTATGACCAGATCTTGTGCCAATCAGTGGTATCCTGTGCTGTCATTGGTTGTCGCTTCAGTCGCTTCCTTGGACATTGTGAAAAGTTTCCTATTAGGTCACCGTGTGTATAAAAAGTCCTGTGTCTCCCTCGTTTTATTAACTTGTTGTTTTCATTCTTTTTTCAGTTTCTTACTTTAAAAGATGCAGAACTTTGTTTTTACTTGATCTTTGGGAACTAGAAATATTTTAGTTTTTTTGGTTTTTTATTCAGCTTACCTGCCTCTTCGTCCTGCGTTGGTGCTCCATAAATAAAAGGGGAAAAAATTCATAACAATTTTACACAAGGTTGACTCAGTACAGAGATATTTAGCATAATATAGCACAGAGACTGGACACCATTAAAGGTCTTATTCCTCTGCCAAAAGGAAAGTGGAGGCGGAGGTACATTTTCTGTGATGTTTGTGAGATTAGACACACACACACACAAGTACGAAGTCGCTTTAGATAAAAACTTAGTTGAGATGTGGAGTAGAGGCAAATGAAAAGTCCATTAAGCATTCTGCTGAGCGAGGTTAAACCTGTCGTGCCCTAACTTTTGTACTTGATGGATAGAGAAAAACTTACATCATTGTTCCCATCTGTTCTTCCAGCTACTATGGAGAAAAAAACCCCAACATTCATCTTTTTTCTTTCTTGATCTTTTCCTCTGCTGTTCCTCTCACCTCCTGCCTCACTCTCCTTCCTATCTTTTGTCCTTTCAGTATAACTCCTCTCGGCCCAGGGAGGAGTGGGAGATGTGGCACCCAACGCTGATAGCCGAGGCTCTGTTTGCCATCGCCAACATCTTTAGCTCTCTTAGACTCATCTCCCTCTTCACCGCCAACTCCCACCTCGGGCCACTGCAGATCTCCTTAGGAAGGATGCTGCTGGACATCCTCAAGTTTCTCTTCATTTACTGTCTGGTAAGACATTAATAACTGTCCTCTGTAGTATTTTTGTTGTATACATATCACCGCTGATAATCTGTCAGGTTTTACACCTTAGATGTGAAGCGTCTTCAACCATTTACTTCATTTCTATACCACCTTTTAAGATAAACATCACAAAGTGTTTCACAACAATATACAAGTGCATTAAAAATAAAAAAAAACCTTAATGAAATGCAAGTTTAAAAGATGAGGGTTTTATTGTTGTCTTAATTGATCTGAATCAAGCTCAGAGGTAGAGAGCTTCAGAGTCTGGGGGCCACTTTTACAAAAGCTCTGTCTCCTTTAGTTTTTAGCCTCACACGATGTACTCATATGAGGCCCTCATCACATGACCTCAGGGACCTATTTGGGACATATAGATGTCAAAGTTCAACATCAACCTGCAGACATTTCAACTAGTTTTTGCTTTGATCTCCAGTTAAAAGTGTGACACAATGAGACTTAACTTGGCAATATTTAAGTGTTCAAAACAAGTCAAAAGTTTCCCCAGCGTCCCCGATAGAAGACTTGGCAAATGTCACAAGGGGACCAAGAGCTTCTGTTGCCGTATTCACAAATATATCAGGGACACACGAAGTAGTACGATTTTTCTCTTCATTAGGTTGGAGAAAGTTGTCAGCCATTCAGGATCTGCAGCTTAGAAAAATCTTGGGGCATAAAAGAGACTCATAACTCAATGTCATCTGCATAGCTGTGATAACAAATGCATTTAAAGAGGCTCAAAATGTGCTGAAGACGGAGCAGGTACAATACAAACAATAAAGGTGGGAAGAGGACAAATGAGAAACTGCCACAGAAAGGCGTTGTTCAGACAGATATGATGCAAAATGATTCAATGCAGATCCAGATCCACCCACCCAGTATCTCAGCCTATCGAACAAAATGTGATGTTCAACGGTATCAAAAGCAGACCAACATCAGCAAAACAGAACATCCTCCTGCATCTCTGTGCCTGGACACCGTATAAAGAGCTGTTTCAGAAGAATGAGCTCTACGAAAGACAGATTTAAATTGATCAAGAATACAGTTTTAATCTAAAACAGCTATAAGCTGCTTATCCACAGTCTTTGGTAAGAGCTTAGCAGTAAATGACAAGTTCGGTCTGTAACTGCAAAGGAAAGAAAGCTCTAACTTGCATTTTTTTTTTTTTTTAAGTGGGTTTTTATCATTTTAAATAAGCAGGGCCTCGACCAGAGAGCAGTGAAGTGTTGATTCTAGTGCGCACACAGGAACCAGTAGAACAAAAGAGCATTTTATCTATGACATACATTTGCATGCTGATACATTGCAAGCACCCTGGGCTCAAGCGCCTTTTCCAAGGACACTGTGACGTGCAGACTGAGAGAGCCAGTGATCTAATAAACTGTACCATCACTTAATCAGTTTATGTTTTAGTACTGGTTTCAGCTTATATAATTCATAGCAATATAATAGCTTTTCCTATTTTCTAGAGGAGAAGAATGTAATTGTGTTCACTTAGAAAACATCCGACTCGCTCTGTAGCAGGACACTCCCTGCTACAAGGACACGTCATGTTCTCTTTTCCAGCCCCACACAGTGAAGGAAAAATATATTGAATATTAAAGTTACTGCAGTAGCAATAGTACTGAGTTTCTATCAGATGTACTGTTTGAGTGGTGAACGCTTAAATTAAATGCATTCAAAAGTCCCTGTGAGCCAAAGGTCAGGGTTCAGGCTGCTCCACAGAAACTCTTTCCTGACCTCATCCGTCAGCCTCTCCGTCACCATTGCAAACAAGAAGAGGCTCAGAGGTGACTTCTGATATAATCCTGCCCCCACATTGAACCCATCTGTCACTTCTACAGCACACCTTTCCACCCTTACTACCATGCAGAGTAGAAGTAAGGACAAAGCAGCATCTACCTCTACCAGGTAGCTGATAATTCTTGAACCAGGCTCTTTGAATTCATCAGTGAATTTTGAACCCTTCTTCTCCCGAAGGCAGATTTAATTTCTTTTTCTTTCATGGGATGGTTAGCTTGATTAGCAGAACAGCCTCTGCACTGCTGCGCTACATCACTGTGTGTTGCAGACCTCACTACGCAACTGCAGCTTCCTGCCAGGATCAATGCTCTTCATGGGTGGAGGGAAATAACCTTGGTGGGTCTCTTGGTGCGGTTGCATTGCTCCCACATTCTCCAGTGATTTAAATGTGATACTCTTGTGTGTGGTGCAAATGTTAAAGTGGAACTGTGTCTACACAGAACGCACACACACATCTGACGAAACAAGCGTGCAACATTTCAGTCAGTCCGCCTTTCCACACAGGCGGTGTGATGTCGTCCTCAGTTTTTACATCTGCTAAACATTCAGGTTTACCTTGAACATTGTCAAGCCTATTACACGTTCCTAAAGATGGGAAGGCGTCCAACAATTGGGTTTTCAGTAGGAATTGAATTCAGGCCACCCCTCTTTTGTTTCTTGTTAAGCAGCTTTGAAGTTTCCATTTTATCCAGTACTGTCTGCATCTTTGATGATGATGAAAGCAAGCAAATTTCTCAGCATGCTGCATCCTTGATTAGCGGCAGAAGGACATTACAAGCCCATTTCAGTACATCTGAAACTCATTAATTCCTCCCCAAAGGAACTCCGAACCTACAACACAATCCGCATGTGAATTGCTTTGCTCCTGACAGTCTTAAAACCAATCCCATCAAGCCCCGGGCACCTACGCCATAATACTTCATGTTCACACAATAGCAGCTTTATGTAACACTACTCATGTTAGCTCGCTCCTGTTTGAGATGAAAGTTGTGTTTTAAAATGTCCTGGAGGCTGTAAAGGTCAATCCCTATAATAAAAACGAAATGTTATATGTGCAGAGCTTCACTTCAAAAAAGGTTTGGTTTTTTTTTTCCTTTCAGATATTGAGAAATCAACATTATATTTCTTTATATGTTTGAAGTGACGACGCAAAATCATTGGGTGGAGTGTCATGATTGCTGAGTGTGTTAGATAAGGTGTTTACGTAAAGTGCTGATGTGTTTGCCTTGTTTTTCTTTATGTGTAGGTCCTGTTAGCATTTGCTAATGGTTTGAACCAGCTGTATTTCTACTATGAAACCAAGGCATCAGAGGAACCCAACAACTGCAAGGGCATCCGCTGTGAGAGGCAGAACAACGCCTTCTCAACGTGAGTACCATTTCCAACTACATCTGTATATACCTGAGTGCATGTACAGGTCTGTAAGGAAGTGAAACGTTTTGCTAGTTTTTTTTCCCCATGATTTTCTTGTCACATTTTCTTGTTTTAGCTGTGCTAGCAACACCAGGGATTTAAAGTTTGATCTTCTGAATTAAGGTCACATGACGTCATTCATTAGGTACACTTGAGGAGCCATACTATACTTTAAGGGGGTATGCCTTTGTCATTTGGTAATTGTCTTTAATGCTAATTATCAGATGTATGTATGCTTGCACTGCAAACTTAGATGGTAAACATAGCATAGCATGTCAGAAAGCTGATGTTTTTTTTTTACCAGCATTCTGGCCAGTATATGTATGTATATACATATACATACATATACATGTATGTATATATATGTATATGTATATACATATACATACATATACATGTATGTATATATTATAAAGCAGAAAAACAAACCATTAGCCCAGCCTGTCTGTGTTTAGTTGAATATAAATGATTTCTTTATTCATTTTTCTGTAAACAAACCTTTATTTAAACCGTCTCTTCAGTGTTTGATAAAAACGAACTGTGAAAATATCAGGTTACAGTGATGTACTCAAACGCTTAAGTTGGACTAGATGTATGTGTGACTATTTTATTACACACATAAAATGTGTAGAAGTACTACATTGATCTCAATTCAAAGTTTCACTCGCACAGACCTTCGTCTTATGCATCGTTGCACCAGATAATGATATGGAAATGATTTTTCGGTGTCGAGTAGAAGCTCAGGCTTGTTCAGTGAACTTGGGGAATATTAATATGGTGTTCTCTTTGCGTGTGAGCCCGGTAAATGCGGTAGGCGAGTCAAGGTTTCGCTTACGGAGAGGCCAAGTTTGAGTTACAGTTCGTACAGCAGCTTTTTGACAGGCTCAGCAGAGCTCCAGAGTCTCAGTGCTGAGTGAGACAGAGTGAAAGCCAAGATGAGTCAGTGGCCTGAATATTGATCAGACCAGTGGTTTGTTTTAGATAATGGCTGTATTGATTTGCGATCAATTCCATTATAGTAAAGTCCTCGGCACAATGATAGGGTCGTGAGGACGATGCTAAAACAACAGCTCACACTCTAAACTTTGTCTGCTTCTATTAATGGTAAAAATGGATGTTTGTTTGATATTCATGTGTTCACCTACAGATCATCATGCAAAGTCTGACCTGGGACGCTAAATCCACCCGTCATCACCTCGCACATCTAGTTTTAATAACGTAAGATGCCAGACCAAATGGCAGTTTTGTGGCTCCAAAAGGGGGATGTGACAACCAGAGGGCTGATGTTCTGGTGGCAGCTTCCATCTTTTCTATGCAGTCTGTGAATCGCACGCATACATCTCCGTCAGAGGCCGTCAGAATTAATTTGACTGGTCCGTATCTGCTTTAGAGACACTGGGAAAAGTTTCCTGCTCATTAGGAGTGTATTTCTTCTGGGGGAGTAAATCATATCATAGCCCAGAAACAATAAACACCTAAAAAGTGCAGCAAAATGAAGCACACAACAACTTTCTGTAGGAGTTAGTCATAATTAATTACAGTGCTTGCCTCAATCTTTACACCTTTTTTCAGATATGGCTTAAATATATATTATTTTATCTTTGTGCATATAAATGAACAATTTTATTCATTTGTAAAAGTTTGCAAACCGTATTCAAACGTATTTGGGTTTGTTTGTTTTTTTTTTTTTAGTGCAGACTTGCGATGGTCAACTTGCAAAAGTCTCGAGGGTTTTTATAGCAGTAACTCTTCTTCTCTGTGTTGCTAAAAAGAATAAATGCGCTCAGCAAACCTTGAGTCAAAGTGACAAACATGTCACGCTGATCAAAGCTTCTCATCTGTACATCAGCGCTGACGCGGTGGGTCGGAGTCTGGGGGGAAAGAAATGAGCCCTCACACTGGAGCTAAACAAGCGAGCAGATCGCAGCGATGACGGCTCAGAGTGACGCATTATGCAAACAGCGATCGCAGCCCTGCGGGCAACACAGCCTGCATCAACATTCAAGAGCGTGTGTGTGTGTGTGTGTGCATTCCTGCGTGTGTGTGTTCTGCTCCCTTGCTCTGTAATTCACACACACTTATCAGCATTTCTGAGTTATTTCACACGATCACTTCCTGTTTCTGCTCAGGTGTCCCCCCCCTCCCTCCCTCCTCCTGTTCTCGCTCATCTGTACTTCACACACACTTATCACCTTTAATGTGTTAGCGTGCTTTGCACTGTGTGTGCGTCTCTCACTGTGTTTGTTTCTGCCTCTCTTTCTCCTTTCTTTGCCTTCACACAAATGCTGTAAATAATCCCTAATTTCCTTTCACAGTCTGCACACCCCCATCTCTTTTCTTTCACACACAACTCTCGCGCTCTCTCAGATTTACACACTTTCTTTGCTGCTCTCTCTTTCCCACCGCAGCAGTGGCAGCAGCATGGGACGCTGTGGGGTTTCTGATTCACCTGCTTCAAACGAGGAACTCAGAGTACTTTTAGATTGTTTTCCACTTCGTTCAGTAATGGATTAAAAATGTTGGATTTTAAAAACATGATTCTGCAAACTGATGTTGTGTTGTCAGTGGAAAAAACAGAGGTTTTGCGAGGATGTAATGATTGTTTTTGTGTGCTTTAAGTTGTGTGAAAAAATCATTTTGTGTGCACATGAAAGGATATATAAAATATCTCTTTCTGCGCACAGTCAGACCAAAAGTCAGTGTCTTGTGCCAAATCTATTTAGGACAAACCAAAGAAACACAATAGTTTTTCTTCATACAGATTGCCACATTGAGCATGTGAATATGCTAAAGTAAGAGTCACTTTTATGGAAAAGTATTAAAAAATCAGCACTGCCGCCACCCTTTATCTTCCAAGTGCACAGAATGAGAAGCTGGATTTCCGGCAGAAAAGTCGTTAGGCGCAGCAGGCTGAGGGTTTATTAGAGCGCTGTTCAATACCACATGCTGTGACTGTCAAAGTCAGGACAGCTATGTGGTGAAGGCTTAGGTGAGGCTCTCACTGTTTCAGACCTCAGGCGCACCGCTGTCTGTGTGAGGGGGAAGGGAAAGAGGGAGTGGCCAATGGTTTAGCCGACTGTAATTAGTGGACCTAAAGTGGCGTCTGCACAGGAAGTGGTTTCTTTGTAGGACTTGGCTCACTAGTCCATATTCCAGCTCCGGTTGCCTAACTAACAGTCTGTCACTGGTGATCTCATTTGCTGTCACTTCAGTCACTTTTCTTTAAGTTGAGAAGAGCTAAAATTACAATGTGTAAAATCTCACCACTTGATGTCTGCAGATTGCAGTCAGCCGAGTTCTGTTTTCTTACCATTCCAAGTGCATAATCCTAGCTACGGTGGCCACTTTAGGACAATCAGCTCTGGCCATTGTTCATTTATGGTGAGTGGAGGCTGTCACTCTGTTACCTCAGCTGTCAGTATGTGTCCACATCTGTTTACTCTGGAGGAGGCTGTAAAGCTTTGTAAAAGGAATCTGATACGAGTTGATGGGTCAGTGACGCTCACTTCTGTTGGGGTTATTCTCTGGATCTGGCTGATCCTACTAACCCAAAACCTTAAGGACTGTATATTTGCGGATGAATCAACACACAAGCGAGTTTCATTTTAATATGACTACATGGAAGAGACAGGACGGGACGAGGAGACCCAGAGGTCTTCACCTCTGACCTGCTCTCTCTCCTGCTTCCTTCTGTCTGACTACCTGCGGCTCCTCCTGTCTCCGCCCCCCATGCAGTCACCTTTATTTATTGACACACAAGAATTGACAACACCTCCAATTCAAACCACTCCCACATGGTGTTTAACAAAGCCTGTGTGTGTGTGTGTGTGTGTGTGGACATGCATGTGCGTGTGTGTGTGTG
>VURO01023711.1:0-12032 GCA_015108175.1 Pelvicachromis taeniatus | reverse complement strand
GTGTGTGTGTGTGTGTGTGTGTGTGTGTGTGTGTGTGTGTGTGTGTGTGTGTGTGTGTGTGTGTGTCCTTGTGTCTTTACAGTAACCCTGTCTTTGTTCTGACTTCACTAACCTGCATGGCTGATTTCATCAATCCTGATAGCCCTCATATATCAAGAGATCTTGCTCTTGTTCGTCTGCTGTGTGAGTAGTTTCCACATTGATGCTTCCATCTCAGCGGTCTGTGCGTTGGTATGGATGTCTTTACAAAAAGTAAAACACAGTATCGCTTCTTAAGAAAAGGGCTAGCAGGGCAAAAGTATTACTTTTTCACTTTTCTTCTTTATGAGAGAAGCTTAAAGTAATAACCTGCAATTTCTGCTGCTTCTCTCTGTCTTTATACCATACAATAGTGATTTAACCTTTATCCATTTCATGAAAGCCGTGTTTGTTGTTTAGACACCCATGAGGTGGTTCATTTTTCCTAGAAAATCCTCTGCAGCACAGTAAATGATTCATTTTACCTCTGGAAGAGTAACAACACCAGCCTGTTTGGAAGAAACATAATTTAGCAGAAAAGAGAAACTACAGTACAGCAAATGTTTTCAAATTTTATAATACTCTCCTGAAATAAAGAAATCCCACCAAGAAATTGTTGTATAGGATGTCAAAGGCCGCAATAAAGCGAGGGAGATATAAAGGTATGTTCCTGCATTGCTGCAACATCACTGCAAAAACTCAAACTCTTACAAGTATATTTGTCTTATTTCTAGTCAAAATAATCTCATTACAATAAGACAGAATCGGCTAAAGAGTAGCATCTCAGTGAGATATAGGAACTTGTTATTTTAAGCAAAAATATCTTGTTTTAAGTGGAAAAAATCTGCCAATGGAACAAGTGAAAATTCTCTAGTTTCAAGATTCAGTGTCTAAAAACAAGTTCCTATATCTCACTGAGATGTTACTCTTTAGCTGATTGTGTCTTATTTTAAGTTTGATCAGAATTATTTTGACTAGAAAAAAGACAAATATACTTGGTAAGATTTTGAGTTTTTGCAGTGAATTTATTTTGATTGTGGCACACAGATTACAATCAATTAGTCAATTACAAATATACTTTCTTCCAATTTTTTCCATGGGCCAGACCAAAGCACATCAGGGACAAGGCTGTAGACCTGCACACAGCTGGAACGAGCTACAAGACCATCAGCAAGAAACTTGGTGAGAAGGTGACAACTGTTGGTGTGGTTACGCATCAATCGCCTTTGAGCTGGAGCTCCAAGCACGATCGTGCCTTATGAGGCGAGGACAATCATGAGAAAGGTGGTGGATGAGCCCAAAACTACATGGAAGGAGCTTCTTAATGATCTGAAAGCAGTTTGGATCACAGACATCAAGAACACCATTGGTAACACACTGCGCTACTATGGAGGAGTCATGGAGTGGCCGAGCCAGTCTCCAGACCTCAACCGTACAAAAACTCTATGATTGTGAATCTGAAGTTTTGAGTTGTCAGAAAACCTAAAGGAGTGTCTGTAAAGAGGCGTGGGCCAAAACCCATCCTGAGATGTGTACAAACATGGTGACCAACTACAAGACACATCCTATCACTATGCTCGCCATTTCTCCACCAAGTACTAAGTCATGTTTTGCTTATTTCTCTCAATGACATGCAAATTAAATAATAATTTTTATTTAATGTGTTTTATGTGGATTGTTTATTGATATTCTGTCTCTCTCCAAAAGAGAGTAAATAAAGATCATGTTTTCCCCTGTATAAACTCTGTCAGGCCCTGTAATGACAGGACACGAGGTTACCCGTGGTCTAAGTATGATGCCACTTAAGATTACCACGATAGATTTA
Organism: Pelvicachromis taeniatus; assembly: GCA_015108175.1. NCBI lineage: Eukaryota > Metazoa > Chordata > Actinopteri > Cichliformes > Cichlidae > Pelvicachromis > Pelvicachromis taeniatus. Next base: position 10,189 of record VURO01023711.1, on the reverse strand, counting down.
CAGTAGGACCTCTGTGAACATCCCAGATGGTGTCACCTCATTCGGGTCAACCATATACTAAAGAGTCCCACTAAAAAGTGCATTACTGTCTGACTGACTCTCAATGGAGAATGAAGGTAATTAGGGCAAAAAGCAAAACTGAACTCATTATGTTTGACCTTGAAGATGTGACATGTGGCATTAACATTTGTGGTACAAATAAACATAAATCCATGAGATGGTGAAGTAATGTGTGATAAAAATCAAGAAAGACATGGAGCCAAAATCAATGTGATGAAGAAGAGTCTCTCACTTAATTAGATTGATGACTAATGTGCTAATTTTGGCACAGTGTAAACAAGCTGAGTTAAGAATGCATACAGGAATTTCCAGAACACCTGTCTGAAACGACAATGACCCAAAAACAAGCGTTAATTTGACCAGCTAGATCTGAGATCCTGGGAGAAGACTATCCCCGATGTTATTCAAATATGGAATTTGATATAGCTGCCATGCCTGTGGGTATGATCAAAAATGAAAGGGTTGTTTCCGTCCAACTAAAGCATATGGTCTTCTATTGTAAATGTAATCTTCACCAACTCCTTTGATGTCTAAACTACTGTGTAGTGAGAGGCCAGACCACAACTGCTGGGTCAAGCTGAATCAGTATTCAGAGAGGTCTAGTCGAAGCAGAGGCCTCGTCCAAGCATTCAAGTGCATGTTAACATGCACTTGAATGCTCCAAACTAGCAAACAGCTAAAATTTCAAATACATTTTATCATCAACACATGACTGCTACTTACCCTCTTAATTCATTTGGAAGCAGTAATGGTGTACTGCTGTGAGAACAATATAGTTTTCACATAACTGTATTAAGTATGTCAGCTCCAGCTCGACTGTAACTATGAGAAACAAACTTGTGGTAACTTACTAAACCAAAGCAAAGCTGATGTTTTACAACCAGTTCAAGAAAGTTGTCTCACTTAACTGACTTCTTAGAACGTTTGAGTTTAAAGCTTTTATGCTGGCTGTGTACTCACAGTGAACATTTGTCTTGTGTCTTTGCTCACTGATCCATGGGACAATCAGTGTGCAGTCATTGAGATGATGCTGCCATTATGTCTGTGTGTTAGGTCTGACTCTGTGGTTCATTCTTTTCTTTTGAAGGTTACAGCTCACTCTTCTGCACCAGAGCTTCATGTGACTACACCAGGACTCACAAGCAGGTCACAAGAAGGTTAAGCTCAGTCATAGAATTATTCTGGAGAATGCAGGTGAAAGGTAAGCACTGTAGTATTATTGTTATTAATATTTATTTGTATTTAGATCTGGTGCTGTGTAGAGTGTGATAAAGCGAAAACCAACTTCAGCTGCACTTTCCCAGTACAGCTGCTATCTCTTCCCCACCAGCGAGAGCCTGTCTCAACTCCTTCCTGAACTCTGTGCAACATTCTTCCTTCTTTAATTTCCACTACTTAATCCTAGCCTCTGCCTTCACTCACGTCCTCTACCTGATTTTCAAAGTCATCCTACAAAAAAAAACATTTTTTGCAATCTCTTTGAGATAAGGCTGGTCCATCTGTGTGCACCTTCTTACATTCTTGTACGTCATTCAGTGTTTCTTGCGTCTTCCTGAAATTTGTACAAAACAGCCATTTCTACAAAATCTACTACCATGTATCCTGCATTTCTCTCATTAGCACAATACCTACCCAATACCTCCTCATGACCCCTGTTCTCTTCACCTACATGCCCATAAAAATCTTCTCCAATCATGACCATCTCCATCCTGGATACGCTCTCTTCCACTTCATCATATTCTAACTGACAGTCAACTTGTGGTACGGTGTACATTTTAGGACGTCCTCAGGTCTCAGACCAAAAAATATGTCAAGTCTCAGAAGTCAGGAGTTAAGTCTCAGAACAAATGCTATCAGGCAGAGAGAAGCTTCCTGCAGGTGGCGCTGTTGTCAGGTCTCAGCTGAATAGATTTCCAAATACGTCATCAGCGTGTGAGAGTGGAAGAACAAAAGGTCATTAGCTGTCACTACCATCTCACACTTTTGTTTAATCAGTTTTCTGTTTGACGTTTATTCAGCTGAGTGAAAACTATAACTTTAATCTCAGCCAAACTGATTTACTCAGGACATCACATATTTGCAAAAGCGCTCCAACATTTTCAGAGACGTCGGTTACCCACCAGCTCGATCGCGGACCGCAGGGGGTTTGAAAACAATGTGTCCACTGTTTTCGTCGGCTCTAGTGAGTCTTGATGACCCGCTCAGTGATCGAGCTGGGGGGTAACAGACATCTCTGAAAACATCGGATCACTTTTGCAAATATGTGATGTCCTGATAAATCGAGCAGATATGTGAAGTTTACACAGCTACATTCTCGCCTGAAAATATGTTAAAAGTTTATTTTGTGACCCAGAAAGAGTAATTTTAAAATGAAGTAGCTGCCACCATTGTTGGAAACTGGAATTGGCTGGGCCTATGAATTCTGGGATTGGTTGGGCCATGAAGGACACACCCGACCCATTCTTCAAATTTGGGAAAATGAGGGAAGTATTTGTCGACCGCATTTGAATTGGGACAGAGTTGGCTGTGATGTAATCGGTCTACAAATGCGGCCTCTGAAGGATGCGGCTTAGGTTTTGGGACACAGCTAGTGACCTTTCATTCTTTCATTCTTACCAGCTTCAGAATCTTGATCCTGTCTGATGATCTCTTCACCTCAACAATACACACACTCTATTTTCAAGGTTGCCACTGCTCCATTTCTCTTCCTATCTGCACCATAGTAGAACAGTTTGAATCCACCTTCAGTGCTCCTGGCCTTGCTTCCCTTCAACCTGCTTTCATGCACATAGATATCTGCCTTCCTTCCCTCCATCATATCAACCAACTCTCTCCATTTACCAGTCAAAGTATCCTCACCTCCATTCTCCTGCCTTTCCTGTTCTCTACTGCATTTTAGCATGCATACCCCTTTTTCTCTTCCTTTGTCTTCAACCAACATCAGCACCCCATTGGCCAACAGCGCCGGAAGCAGCCATTGTTAACTGACTGATCAGATCTGCATGTTTGATTTGGCGAAGCTTTTTCTCCTGATGTCCATCCTGATGCATCCCTCCCCGTATAACTGGGCTTAGGACTGACCCGAGGAGTACACTAGCCTGCCTGACCTGGCAAACAGATGTGTGGACACAGTGATTACAACACAAATCACAGCTCTACGGATCTAAATTAATTTACACTACTTTTCCTTTTTCCCTTTCATGTAAGACAAGTTAATCTTTCATCTGACATCTTGTGACTTGTTTCCTCTTGACACTTTTTCAGTGTCATTAAATCAACCACTGTGGACTTGCATATTTGTAGCTTTTTGTAGATATATTTTTGCTCATGTCTGCATTAGCTCTCCTAACCCTCTCATGTAGGAAAGTTGATGATTTAAGGATAGTTCCCCCTGCACCACTTACAGCTAAAAGCACACACTAGAAAAAGTGAAAACTTTGGAAATGTTTTTTACGTGCAGCACCATCGCTGTAACTAAGCCTGGCTGCTGTGATCATGATCATCGTAGTATCAGGTCTCAAAGTCCCGGAAGCAGAAATGTCAGTTTGAACATGAAACACATTTAACTCAAAAACATTTGAAAAGAAAAACAAGCTGCTTGAAAGGTTTTTAATCGTCGTAAATCTCTGCATCAGCACTATGTGATGATATTTGATCCATCGACATACTTCTTTTCCCATGGAGACTGTCGGGTTCAGTAGACAGTAGACTGCAGTAGAATACAACAGGATATATAGAATAGTGCTGAACTATAATAATCTCCATAGCTCTAGACACAGGGTAAAAGAGCCTGCTGTGTGTGTTACTTTTTATAGTGTGTGAGCCATGTTCTACTGAATAGTCAAGTACAGAAATCCACTTACCCATCAACTGGAGTTTTATTACATAGTCAGCATCTTTAGGTACACCTATTTCTGTTTCACACACACACACACACACACACACACACACACACACACACACACACACACACACACACACACACTTCTGCTCTGACACACTTGATTTTTCTCCCTACATCTCTCTCTCTGTCTCTTTCTTCCCCCTTTCATTCACCCTGAATCCTCCAACTCTATCTCTCTCTCTCTTTCTCTCTCTACAGAGCCTCGGTCTTTCTTTCCAATGCTAGCTCAGCTGTCCAGTAAGGTGACTTGCTGTTTTAGCGGCCGCCTCACTTTGCCTCATCATCCATTTTCTAGTTTTCTCCCCTTTCATATTTATTAAGCCTCCTGACTGACCTTAAGCATGCATTTAATCTCAGCGCTAACCAGCAAGGTTAGAGGTAACTCTGTGTGTCCACCTTACAACAGGCCATTAGAAGACTTAAAGAAAAGGGGAAACTCCAGAAAGGAGCAAAAAGTTCCATTTAGTTCCAAACGAGCGTTGAAGTCAGTAAAACATCCACAATCATTATTAAACTACTGACCCTGAGACTCTGAGGTTAAGGAGGTTTGGTGCAAGTGTTTTGAGAATTCGTTTGGCATTCTCAGACACCATCTTTCTCTGACTTGACTGCATTAACCACTTCAACAGCACTTCCTGAATGATCATATAACATTTGCAGGCATTTACCATTATGATATTCAGTTTTGCAGTAATTTCATGCAAGCAAGAAACTATTTGGATATAAATTTGGACATAAAGGCCTACCTGCTTCTAGATTTGGAGCACACTTATCTTGGTGGGGTCATAATACAAAATAACTTACAGTATTCAATAAACATTTAACGTATTTGGATTGATTTTCTAAGCTGTTCTTGGTGGACATCATACTTAGCATCATAATTATAAGAATTATTAACTTATTTAGTAATGTTGTACGTGATTGCAAAAATCGCCTTCACTTCATAAGCTTGTATCTGCCACGTTTTTTCGTCTGTCACGTAGAAGGAGTTGAAACTTGCACAGGCCAGAGCCATCATCAGATTCAGACAAATCCATTTAGACATGTGTTACTTTGAGGTTCCATAAGGGATTAACGCTGACCTCAAAGACAGCGTGATGAAAGCCATATTTGGTGACCCTTGTTCGTTCGCTTTAGAACTGTAAATGAGTCGGAGATTTTTGGAAAAAAAAAAAAATCTTCAAAGAAAAATGCATGACATGCCACATAGTGTGTAAGTCATTCGATGACCCTGCCATGCCTCAGCCCTGATATATGTAAACGACCGTAGCACATGCATGCTTAATCTGAACTGAAGTGGTTTAAAACAGAATACTCACCAGCTCCATGTGCTGCACTGAAATGCAGTATTAGTTTAATGCACACCTTTCTGAGCCCTATAGGTCTGGTTTTGCATTTATAACCAAGTGCCCGAGGAAGTACATCGGTAGATTAATGGCTCTTCTTTAGAAAGAGCTAACAGTATGCAGAATTTATGCCATCAGACTTCGCTTTAAAGGGAAAGTGTATATATTTCCCTTTAGCCAGACAGTAAAGTGGCTTGTTGTAAAAGAAAGCCAGAATAGTTGGATATTAAACAAGCAGACTTTTTGTTTGAAAAAGTTGAAAAAGTAAGCAATCATTACTTTGCCACGAAGTGATTGGTCTATTCTGGTTGGCTTTGAAAATCCCTGTGTGAAAATATCTAATTTTACAGCAGAAATAATCATGTTTGCAGTCTCCCATAAGCTTTTTAGACAGCTGTCTGGTAGGCATCACCACAGCTGATTCAACTCACTGAACTGCACCTCTTAACTGTGTTTATAGCAGCCGGGACTTTTTTTTTCTAAGTTTGTAAAATGTTAGTGATTTATCAAAACATCTACAAATATAGACAGAAATACAGTATGTAGAATAAAAACAGAGTTACGTTGTACAAGTCTAATGAGCTTGACTGTCTTTATTTTCAAAACAAGCTTTTGTGTGTTTTATGGAGTCTTCAGTGATGTCTGTGAAGGTTCTCAGTCATCCAGGTCATTATAGTCTAAGGAGCTTGGAAAGAAACGCGTCTGGACTTCTTTAGGTTTCATTGAAGACTCTCCACACTCTTGGTGGAGAGTCCCAGACTTTTAGCCCTATGAGACCCAGCCACACACTCAGACAAAAACTGGTTCATCCCAACGACAGAACTCCCAAACACAAACTTAACGACGTAGTGTTGCTGTACAGCGTAGCGAGGAACGCTCAGACCTCCTCATTGGAGAGACCAAACAGCCACTTCATAAACGCATGGCACAACATAGAAGAGTCACCTCGATGGGACAAGACTCGGCTGTCCATCTGCATGTTAAGGTCAAAGGTCACTCTTTTGAGGACACCAATTTTCACATTTTGGACAGAGAAGACAGACGGTTTGAAAGAGGAGTGAAAGAAGCCATCTATGCCCACTGTGAACGGCCATCTCTGAACAGAGGCGGTAACTTACGACACCAACTGTCTGCCATCTATAATCCAGTTTTGAGATCCTTCGCCCACGCACATCCTGGGCCTTCTGACCTCAGGAAATCACATGATAGGGTGGGGCTAGGTTTCACAATGGGTTCACCTTGGCTGATTGTGACCCACACCCGTTTTCTCTAGACTCTCCACCAGTTGCTCTTAGAACTGAAGAAGCTTCTCGGATGAGCTGTGAAACGTCTTCAAGGAAACAGACACTTTTCTTTCCAAGCTCCTTAGACTTCAGTAACAGTTTTTCAGGTGTCTTGAGATTCAGAGTTTTTCTTTGGATGTTGGCTTCGTGTTCTCTGCCAAGATGAACGCCAATAATGTTGAGACCTGAACTCTGGAGATATAATTTTGTTACTGATAGCATTGGCAGATTGATATGTGTTTGTGATAATTGTCATGCTGAAAAAGTGAACTGATAAACTGAAGGACCAGATCCATCTTTCAGGTTCTGTATCAGGTCTTTGCTGGATTTTTCTTTTTGTAATCTCTTGAGGAATGACTTTCAGATGCAGTTTATTCACATCTGCTTGCACTTTGGAATCACATTTGTTGGTTATTGCTGTCAAACAAAGTTTTGGCATTTTTCTGGAGCACATTGGATCAAATGGTGTGTTTTTGCAATAAGCTGCTAGTAACAAAGTGTCTAAGTTTACATTTAAAATGGGTTGTTGGCCAAGTTTTGTAACATTACTTGTAATATGGTCAAGTACGAGGACTGGACTGAAAATTATTACCTACCACCAAGTGAGGATGTGTTATACAAGTATAGATTTAAAATAATCAAAATCACAAACTTTGTGCTAACACGCATCTTGCATGTGCAGATGAAGTTCACGCGGCTACAATGGTCGGTGATTGCAAATATATTCAAATATATTAGGAAATAAATGTATTAGCACGTCAACATTTTGTGATGAACACATAGTATTTCACAAAAGGAAAAGCTTTCTCCTGCTCATTCTCACACGCACACACACACACACACACACAGAGTGATATTTCACTTACAATAGTGAGCTGGGGTTCCTATTAAACCTCTCCCTTTAACTTCAATAGATAAGAAGCTGCTTTATTAAATGCCTTCCTATTCAGACTGCCATTGATTCATTTTCGGAGGCATTTCAAAAAATCTATTTCCCTACCCCACACACTCCTGCAGCTTAGTAAGACTTTGACTCCTGATCTGTTCTTTCACTCATTTTTTTTTTTTTGATTGATTGTCCAGCACTTTCCTCATTTCCTCTGCCACGTTTGTCCGAGCAAAGCTTTTTGTAAAACGTGTAAAGAGAAGCATGCCATTAAGGGCTATGTGAGGAAATGTAATATGGTAATTCTGAAACTATATTTCATTTGTATAGCCGTATAACTCGGCCTCTTTGTGTGTGTCTGCCACTCTAATTTTCATGGTTCTATTATCAGATTCTCATCTCATTTCTTCTTCCATTATGTGACATAAAGGCAGCTACGCATAGTTTTCAGTGCATGCGATATATGCATGTACATGTCTATAATTATAGATACTTATAGTGGTAGAATAGTTACATTTATTCTTGCATATTTTCACAACCCTATGACCATTATCCTGTACTGCGTATGCTACTGTTGTATATCTGTATCTGTGCCTGAGCTGAGGTAATGCACAAATTTCCCCGCCGTGGGATCAATAAAGTCTCATCTAACCTAATATATACTCTGTCTTGAGTTCTAGAAGTGTTTGTTAATATTTCTGACATTTTAATGTGAGGATGTGAAAACCTGACATCATTTTCTTTGTGGTCAGCCCTGTCATGTCTCTGAATGTCATGTTTTATATCATATACATCACCTTTCCCCACATGTTAGTGTGAAGGATAAGGGCAGAAGTCTCCTGAGTGTCCGGTCAGAATGACAGAGTTCACACCAATGCAATGTTGTCAAAGCTTCATGTTTGTCTATGGAGCGTCTCACTAGTACAGTGACGCTGACGGTTTTATCTGTAACTGTTACATCATCCCCAGTATGTTTGCAGTTAACTTCACTGTGTGGAGCTCTTCTAGCTGCTTCACTGTAGTTCCCCACCATGTGCTTAAAAATGAAAATTCAAAAATGTAGATAAATGCAGGTCAGATAAATTGAGTTTAAACTTTCTGTAAAAAGTCTCTCGTTTAAAATAGAGAAACCCAGCGGTGCCACTGTCCATGGATTAAATCCACCGGACTTTTGACCACATTTTTACACACATCTATAAATGCCGCAAAAATACAGGGTATAATCTACAAAACCTTTTCACAAAATCTTATTCAGGTTGCTCTATGCAATTGAAAATAAACCAGCATTTCATCCCTAAATCTTCAGTGTTTATTCTCCATGTTTCAAATACCAGGCACCGCTACACACCAAGCAATCTGCTCAGATGGGACAATGGTCAGTGGGTAAAATGGTCAGTGGGTAACCCACACTTTAGGAAAATTAACATTTTATATATACCTGATTAAATATTACAGAAAAACATCTGTAAAAATACAAACAGTATCACTTAAGATAACTTTTGTTTTATTTCCAACCGGTCGCAGCAGATGGCCGCCCCTCCCTGAGCCTGGTTCTGCCGGAGGTTTCTTCCTGTTAAAAGGGAGTTTTTCCTTCCCACTGTCGCCAAAGTGCTTGCTCATAGGGGGTCATATGATTGTTGGGTTTTTCTCTGTATGTTTTATTGTAGGGTCTACCTTACGATGTAAAGCACCTTGAGGCGACTGTTGTTGTGATTTGGTGCTATATAAATAAAATTGAATTGAATTGAAGTTTTAAAACGGTACATTGTATTGTGTTTTTAATGGAATTTTCTCAGTGTGCATGCATTTTGATATAACATGTTATATATTGTGTGGTTTGGATTTTTATAAATGGTGCAAAAAAAAAAACAAACCTGTGCATCTCTCCTCCATAGACACTTTCAAATCCAGGCTTTGGTTATCCTACAAAAGTCATAGTTTCTTCAAACCTTTTCTCACAATCAATCGCACATTACCACAAACTGCCTCCACCTGTTCTCGAGATCACTGCGATTTACCCATCAAAGTATCTCTGTTCTCGCTGTGTGTGCAAATTAGTTCAGTTTCATCTGCCACCGCAGTGATAGCAGCTGTGCTTGAAACGTCAACACATAAAAAAGTAAACAGAATTGTCTGTGTTGCTGCACTAACGTGCCAAGTCTAAATGAGGCATGTTGTCACAATTAGCTTGCTGAGTGAGGAGCATTTTCATACTGCGAATAGGTATGGTGTAATAGACTCCTGTCTTAATATTTCAGCCATGTGAAGCGATTAATTAAATTCAATTCAATTTTATTTATATAGCGCCAAATCACAACAACAATCGCTTCAAGGCGCTTTACATTGTAAGGTAGGCCCTACAATAACACATACAGTGAAAAACCCAACAATCATATGACCCCCTATGAGCAAGCACTTTGGCGACAGTGGGAAGGAAAAACTCCCTTTTAACAGGAAGAAACCTCTGGCAGAACCAGGCTCAGGGAGGGGCAGCCATCTGCTGCGACCGGTTGGGGTGAAAGAAGGAAGACAGGATAAAAGACATGCTGTGGAAGAGAGCCAGAGATTAATAACAAGTATGGTTGAATGCACGGAGATCTATTAACACATGGTGAATGAGAAAGGTGACTGAAAAGAAAAACTCATGCATCAAGGGGGTCCCCCAGCAGTCTGAACCTATCGCAGCATAACTAAGAGAGGATTCAGGGTC
>VURO01023710.1:6471-17212 GCA_015108175.1 Pelvicachromis taeniatus | reverse complement strand
CAAGCCGTGTGTTGAGGTGAGCCCGACTATATCTAGCCGGTACCTCTCAACCTCACGCACTAACTCAGGCTCCTTCCCCACCAGAGAGGTGACGTTCCATGTCCCGATTGCCAGTCTTGGTAGCCGGGGATCGGTCCGCCAGGGCCTCCGCTCCTGGCCACCGCCCAGCTCACATTGCACCCGACCCCTACGGCGCCTCCTGCTGGTGGTGGGCCTGCAGGAAGATGGGCCCATGTCCCTTTTTCGGGCAGTGCCCGGCCGGTCCCCATGGACTAAGGCCCGGCCACCAGACGCTCGCCCTCGGGCACCCTCCCCGGGCCTGGCTCCAGGGCGGGGCCCCGGTAACCCTATCCCGGGCAGGGTAAACTGTTCCCTTGTTGGCTCTCTCATAGGGGTCTTTTGGATCGCTCTTTGTCTGGTCCCTCACTTTTGTTTGATCTTTCTTCTATATTCTGTCTAATCTTAAAATGAAGCTTTCCTACAAGCACAAAGTTAGAACTAGTTTTTAACTTCTCTTTGCCTTGTCAATATTTAAATAGTGGAATTTTATTCAGGAAGATTAAGAATTAGATTTTGCTTAACGTTTTAAATATGTAACTATCTTGTGAAATATAATTACATGAGATGAATGAAATCTAGCTGATGAAACAGTCTGATTATGCTTCTTGCACATATTAGCTTTCTTTAATATTTTCTCAATCAGTCCAAGTTGTAGCTAATAATAGTTTCATTATTCTAGATATTTAAGTATCAAAATTAAATGCTTTGCAGAACCATAAATTTGTTTTAAGTCCTCTGTAAAGATTTACAGTGTAAGGATGGGGGTGGGGATGCAGAGCTTGAGTAAGCAAATGCAATGAACCATCAAACTGACTTGTATATCGCCCAAGAGGTGAATTTGAGGTGGATGATCTACATCCTCTTCTCAAGCTTGAGCGCTTAAGGAAAACATGCTGCTGTTAAAAATATATTAATGCAACTTGCTGTTAAATTTAGCCGTAGTTTTCTTCCCCAGCTGTTTCGTGTCTTGCATGAGGCTATGTCTTAAATTACTTAAGAGCCGCAAGGAAATTTTCCCCCAATGACACATTAAGTCTAGCAGAGCCTCAGTTTAATAAAGTTTTTTTCTTGATGTGACCACATGGAAATGAATGCTATGGGAGATGCAAGGTTTTTTTTTTCTGTGTCACGGCAGCCATCAAACGCGTAACGCTCTATCGACTGCGATAGACACATTCACAGCCTCCACTGTGAATAAAGCAGCTTGTTCAAGGGCCCTACTCGCTCACTCACACCTGCTGCTTTGTTCTCTGGCTTTGTCATTTCACGTTATTGAGGCATGATTTTGATCACACCACTTTGCTGATCTAACAGTGCAAGCTGAATGCTCTGTTTTCCTTTCTTTTCTGTCATTTATATGTGTTTCTTGTAGCTGTGGCTTTTAGACAAGTCAAGATTGATAGTGAGTGCAACTATAGTACAGAGCTTATGTTGAGGTTCAAAGTCACTACGGTATAGTGAACAGGGAATAATTCTCACTGAAAGCACATTGTTTTGGGGTACACACATACACAGGTGTTTCTTTTTTCTCTCTCAGGGTTATTTTATATCTAAGCAGGTAAAGCTTTGGCAAAGCTATGCTTGGGAATAAGCGGAGGTCAGCAGATTTAATAAACCTGCTGTTTGTTATCTAGGAAGATCTGCCTCATCCGTGCTTTGTTTCACAAGCATAAACAAAATGAACGCATGGAGTGGTAACTGAACTCTAAATGTCTGAAAATGAGAAATATCAGGTTTGAAATGAGATTCTTGAATTTAAATGTCCCTGCATGCCTGTTTGAGTAGCTTGAAACTTTCAGCTGCTCCCATCTCAACACTAGTTAAATTTATGCGATTTAATGGTGAAATTTCCTTTAAATTACCCATTGAAATGCCTTTTAATGATAAAAAAATGTTAGCGAGCTGATGTCACTTGGCAATCTAAAGACAAAAGTATTTAGAAAACCTCAGTGTTTTCATTTTTCATATATAATTTTTATATATGAAAGGGTGCAGTGAGGCCCAGTGTAAAGAAAACATGGACTGAACCATGCAAAGCTACTTCCAAGAATTCAAATTTGGAGCTCCTTTTAACTGTACACTGTAGATCATCTAGAAAAATGCAGATTTGGATATGAAAGCAGAAACACATTTTGGCTTTAGACACTTGGGCGTTATAGAGGTTTTTATGCCTGTGATTCATGGGGAGGGTACTACCATTACAATAAAGGAGAGAAAAAATTAAACCCATTTTCCTAAAAGTTACTGCTTCTATCTGATATGTTATTGCAGTCTTAACTTTTTTTTGCCAAGATTCAAATAACTACCTTAGGGTGCATTATTTCTGTCTTTCAAGTGTGCAATATCGAGCACAGCTCAACAGGGATAAATTATTACTTACCATCTTCGCCACACCTTTTGTTCATGTACAACATTAAATGTTTAATTTTTATTTTTGATTAATAAACTGTAAATTATTTTAATGACTGAACAGTGGCTCAGAGTTTAGCACCATTGTCTTCCATGAAAGCTCCAGTTTTTCTAAACCTTAATGTTCATATTTCCTTTACTGCACCAGGAAACTATTGCAAAAAAAAAAAAAAACGTGTTACTTACAATTTTATTAGTTGAGGCCTGATTGGATTTAAACAGATTTAACACTATAAACTGCCTTGAAAGATTTGAAAAAGGAAAACAAACTCTAAAGAAACATTCAGAATAAGGACTGTAATGCTGGCAGGCTTTGGTTTTAATAAGTGGATCACAGTCTCATAACATTGTGATTAGGACTTGTTCTCGCCCTCCCCAATTGCTTCTTTGCCTCAACTCTTTTATTGTGTTCTGTAATGTGTTTCATTCAGCTCCTAATGAGTTACACCACTAGATAATGTTGGTTCCTCTGTGTTTTCTGTAATCTAGGTACCATGGTCGACTGGCACAGAGTGTGTAGCCAAGTATAACTTTCAGACTGCAAATGAACAGGACTTACCCTTCTGTAAAGGAGATGTACTGACCATCATTGGAGTCACCAGGGTAAGTTTGAATATAGTTGTTCTAACTAAACCATAGCGCTGCCATCCTAGCAATTATTATTCAATGAACAAGTTACGTTAATAAGTTTGAGCTGTTTTTTGTTTCTTTTTGTTTTTTTTGTTTTTTTTTATCATTCACCAAAGATTGGACTTGTAAAATGTTCCCTGTCTGCTTAAAACACTATACAGATATAAGATATGCAGAGATGCAAAAGATGTTTATTTTTCCTTCTTGAAATGTCAGCAACAGTACCTATAACAGTATTTCATGAGACGATACTAGTTTTTTGTACTTGAAGTGGGAAGACAACCAAAAGTTTTGTCCCTAAAAAAGTACTTAGTTAATTAATTTGTTATCGCATGGTACAAGACAAACAAAGAGCTACATGAAATAGGTATATCAGCTTGTAAAAAGCTCGAGATTTCAGTGAATTTAATCCTATCAAACAGCTTTATTGCTTCAGTTGGTGGGTTTCGTTTGAGCTAGAGGCACTCTCTGGTTTCTGTTGATGCAAAAGCTTGTGCCCACAAATATCTGATGGGGCTGAAGTGGAGTTTGGCTTTTATTCTTCACTATGTCTTCTTTAATGTGTTGCATTATCTCTAAGATACAGAAGTGTTCCTTACCTTCAAAATGACTTGGTATATTAAAATGGTACCCCGCCATAGTTATGGTATTTCAGCTGTTGTGGTGTGTTTGACTGTTTCAGGATCCAAACTGGTACAGAGCAAGGAACCAGGTGGGCAGAGAGGGCACCATCCCGGCTAACTATGTCCAGAAAAGGGAAGGCGTCAAGTCAGGAGGGAAACTCAGTCTTATGCCGTGAGTACTAGAACGGATAAACCCAGTTAAACTGTCATGTCTGTGTGTTTGTGGTGTTTTGCATTTATTTTTAAGACCACACAAACATTTTTTTTATGCAATGTAAGATGATAAAAGGCATTTTAAAATATAAGGGTAGCTTTTTTTTTCTTTTTTTTTTTTTGTAGGATGACAGAACGGTTTCATTCTGAAATAACATTTTGGGAAACTGCCAAAGTTCTTTAGGATTGCAACAGGATGCAGCAATAATCAAAATACTAATGGTCTATGTCTTGTATCTCAGGCATCCTTAAATGTATGAACAAGTTGCTATATCCACATTCACTTTTGTCTCCTGCTGTGAGAGGGAGAAATTAGTCTCGACTTCAAAAGATGAAAATTCCCTGTGTTCTGTTGTCTGTGTCTGACACCCATAGAGGCTAGAGCCAGCTGTGCACTAGATTTGAGTGACATTTCGGGCTCTTTGAAACTGCAGCTATTCAAAACGAGGAAAACATAACGAGAGGCATATGCAAATGAAAGGAGACAGGAAAGCCGAGCTGCTGCAACCGAGCTATGAGCTATAAGATGTTAAAAGCTGCGAGGGATGCCAGACCATTTGTGTTTACTCTTGAGATGGTAATAAACAAGTCTTTAAACTTTGCAAGGCAGAAGAAAGTTTTTAATTTCAGTAGCAAGTACATGTATTGCAAGAAGCGAATGGTAAGCTGGACCTCAAAGTTGTGTTATGTTGTAATGGTCATAGTTAGGTTAATTAAGTCAAAGATGAAGTAGAATTTTTATTTCAGTTTCTCAGAGTTCCCAGTATTGGAAGTATCTAATTTTCCTTTCACTGTAGTTTAACAGTAAGCAGTTATAAACTGCTTACTGTTAAACTGAAATCATTAACACAGTAAAGGTGAAATGCATAGCAGTCTTGTCAGCATTGCATGTGTAGCTCACACTATTTTTGTTCTTAACATGTTGGCAGGAAACATTCACATAGACGTTTGACCCTCTTTGTCTCCCTTCATCAACTGCGGCTGAAAGCTTTGACCTCTCTATTTGCCACCTCATACTGTCTGTTCACACCATTTTAAATCTGGTTACTGTGCCATGGAGCTCAGGCATGTTTTTGCGTGTGATATGAGGAGGCCCGATGGTGCAGTAACTTAAAATGAGCCTTGTGCTGCTACGAGGGATTTGTGTGCACACAGCACCGATTATTAAAGGCTAATATGGTGAACAGCTTTAATTAATCTGTAGCTCAGAATGAATTTAATTAAACTTGTTTTCAGCCATAACCAAATGTCCTTCTCAAAGTTGCTTTTCTAAAAGAAACAAGGAAAGAAGACGGTGCTGTGAAACTAACTCACTACTCTTTGACTCCCAAACATTCAGCATGCTTTCACGTCCTGACCTTCTGCTCTTATTGCTGCTTTTGAGATCACTGCATAGTTAAGTGTTTTTAAACTCCAGTCATCAGAAGTTGTTTCTCTGTATCCCACAGGGACTTTTGGATTTTTTTTATGAATCATCAGCACATGTCTCGGAGAGGACCTCTCCCTCTCTTCTGGGTTGCGTAAGGGTTCATCTGTGGTCTTTAATGTTCACCTGAATCGGTCGATACACGGCTGTAGATACAGCGCTTGCCGCCTTTACTTGACTCCCATCTGCTGCCCTCGTGTGGCAGATATCTGCCCCATGTAACCAAACCACCCTAAAGAAAGCTGGCGTATTTCTCTCTGCTGTCCTACTCATTCCTTCCAAGTTGTGTTGAACATGTTTTTCACTTTCTTTTATTTCAATATGATGTCATTTCTGAAAACTGCAGTTAATTTCTGGAGACAAAGCAGCAAGTGTGTGTCTACCACTGGGCTTTGTGTCACTGGGGCCATCCACTCTTGGCGCCTGCTCTCGGATTATTGGGAGTTAAAGAGCTGCTCTCTATCGGAGAAGCTCCCTATTCTGATCTAATCAACTCGAGCCATGTTAAGCAGCTTTACCACAAGGGCCTCTGCTGTCTGAGGAGACCAAGTGGAGTGATTGAAGAGGAGGAGGGCTTGACAGAGGCAGCCGCAGGAAAATGGGCTAAATCATTCATAGTTGTTAATTACCACCCATTGACCAGCCAGTGAAGATAAGGAGACTGTGCTTTGCAATTCTTGGTGGCTAATGTGACCTTTCATACAAGTAGTGGCAGAAATCAGCAGGGTACATGGGAATACCCCCCTGTGTTTATGCTTAATGCCACAGATCAATAGCCATGTATGAAAGGAAATTCACAATACTGAAATAGGGCTTTAGCTTTTATTATAGGAAACTGAAATGTATCTAACAGAGATTTAAAAAAAAAATGTTGACCATTTAAGCATGATGGAGGAAGAATTATCAACAGTTGGCTTCTAAATCAGGAAGCAAGCGCTTTCTTTGTTTCCACCAACAACAGAATTGTGATCAACTTTTTAGCTGAGGAGGAGGTGGAGTTGTTTTTTGATTTCCCTCTTCTTTTTTTTTTTTTTTGCTACAGCAGGTGGTGAAAGGTCAATACGTCTCTTGGTCTCTCTGACCGCAGTCGGGAATGGCTGACTTGGTTTTATCCTGCTCCCCGCCTTGTCTGAGCAGCTTTTGCATTTTCCTGTTATTGCAATGCCTGTATGTCAGTTTCCGACTCTGCCCCAGGCTTTGTGTGTGTGTGTGTGTGTGTGTGTGTGCGCGCGCGCACGCATGTGAGCGTTTTAGCACCATGTTTCCTGTTGTTTGGGTTCAGGTACTTTTTCACTGACTCCCCAAGATCAGACAGCCTCGCCCCTGCACCATTCAAGCTGAACAGGGTGGAAGTGCTGCTGTCGGCTTCCCATTACTGCCCCCTTCTTGTTTTTCACTTCTCATTTCAGAGGAAGGCTGTGGGCTGTGATACATGGAATTTGGTACCTCTGTATGCTTGAATTATTTTTTTTTAATCTCTCTCTCTCGCTCTCTCTCTCTCTGGAGATAGGATATGTTCCTTAAAAAAAAGGCACATGTTGAGTTTCTGTACATAGATCAAACAACATCATTGTTACATAAACGCTCTGTGTGTGGCAATAAAACACTTTCAGTCAACCCTGTGTCCTTTTTGTCTGACATACTCTCCCTCCCTCTTCCCTCTTGTCTCCCCACTTGTCCTTCATTTCCACCCCTCTCTTTACTCTCTCCAGCTGGTTTCATGGGAAGATAACTCGGGAGCAGGCCGAGCGGCTCCTCTACCCTCCAGAGACGGGTTTATTCCTGGTGAGGGAAAGCACCAACTATCCTGGAGATTACACCCTGTGTGTCAGCTGTGATGGCAAGGTGGAGCACTACCGCATCATCTACCACAACGGCAAGCTCACCATCGACGAGGAAGAGTATTTTGAGAACCTCATGCAGCTGGTGGAGGTGAGGAAGGGTGGAGAACGTATAGCTGTTATTTGGACTGTAATTTTTCTTGACAGAAGACCCTTAATAGTACTACTGGCATTCAGTTTGGCCGTAAAAAAGGATGAATGCCCTCTCATCGCCATCATTTCCAGCTCGTTTGTGTTTTTTTTTAAGTGCTGAAAGACTTTAGTCTTTCAAGTCGATTTTTAAGAAAATGAAACTTTAAATGTCTTCCTCTGTCCTGAAAGTCACAGAGAGGTAGGCTACATTTTATTCAGGTAGCTTATATTAAAGTATTTATCCTTAAAATAACAGTTGCAACAGAAAATTGGTACTTCTACAAATTTGATTCCATCTTAGGGGTTCTTCAGATAGGGTGGGTCCATAGATTAGCGACTATCACATGTGCCTGACACATGAAAGATCCCAGTTTGACACCAGGAGGAGAACCAAATCACCTCCTGTGGGAAGGTTGCGTTAGGAAGGTCGTCTGGTGGAAAAATTCTGCCAAATCAAACTTGTGGATCCATCTGCTGTGGTGACCCCTTGTGAATAAGGGAGCAGAGTTTCTTCAGTAAAACTGAAGAGCAGCAGGAAAACAGGCCTACTTGTTTTTTTTTGTTTTTCCCTTAAAAGGTTGTTATATAATTCCTATGAGACTTTTATATTTCTGTTTGTTTCAGGTCAACTGTTTATTCCCTCAGATATGCTTCCTCTGGCTATCAAAGGTGTTTTAGATCTTAACACAGTTAACACTGTGCAAAAGACCTGTTTCTAGTCTATTACAGAGCTAACTGCTTCTTATATCACTTATTTTCTGCAGCCAAATATCTCATTGTCCATTTGGTCACACAATGATCCCATCACATTCCCCAACCATTTGTGACAGTCAGTCAGTTGCATTAAAGATGATTATCTTACATTACACCTGCAGTGTTTGGTTATTGATTTATTTTTTAATTTGTCTGGTTAAGAGGAAAATGTAAACCTGTTTGAATCAACAAAAAACTTGTTTGTTGTCTTTATTAAGAATAAACAATTGCATCTTCTAAACGTCATGGCAGGACAGCTAATAGAAATAAGTTATTGTAGTTATATGGTGATAAATGATGCAGCAGTTTGATTACATAACTCTGTAACTCTGTAAAGGACACACACCCTGAATATCTCTGTGGACTTCTCCCAAAACTCTGACTCAAGTACGTATCCTTCAAAAAGCTGTCTGATCCTCTCACTCCCTGACTGCTCTCTGTCAGCTGGTTCAGAGGAAGGACGGAGTGTGGAAAGGGGAAGATGGGGAGACATGATGACAGAAACGGATAGAGAGCGAGATAAAGGCCTTTCATCCTCTTAGATAAAGAGAAGAGCTGGATTGGCGGCTATCACACTTTTAATTGGGCCTCATCTTTTTGCCTTGCGGGGCGTTGGAAGTGGACAGGCAGGAATGTGCCAGCTGGCAACGAGACCATCTACATCCCCAGCGCATTCTTGTTATCAGCCACCCACAATCGTTCTCTCGCTCTCTCGCTCTCTCTCTCTCTTGCTCTCTCCAACACACACACCCCCTCCGGGCTCGGTTCTGCCTCTGCTTCCTTTCTCCACCTCTCTCCCTCCTCCTTTCTCTCTCTTTGTGTTCCCATGTGGATACCTGGAATATTGCTTTCTGTCTTCCTCTCATCTCAGTATCTTCTTTTCACCCTGCACTGTCTCCCACTCCCTGCTTTACCTCGCTATGTTTCTTTCTTTCGACATCTCTACATCTTTATCCTGTAGCCTGTCTGCATTCCCTTGTGTCTTCTTTCTCTATAATTGCCCATGATAGAATTCCTTACATTCTTGTGTGTTTTTCCGGCTAGCTCGGTGTTCCTCTGCTCAGTTGTTGTTCCTCATGTAGACCTACACATCAAATGCTGGCAGACCTCTGTCTTCAGTCGGTGCGTCCTCTGATGCATGTGGTTTTTAAAAATAACAAAACAAAAGCAAAGATTGCGCCATATGGTATTTTTAGGGGTGTAATTGCACAGTCAAAGTATTGTCTGTTAGGGTGCTCACTGGCTGCTTTAACTCTGTGATCGCACCTCTCTCTGCTAATTACACATGGGAAGATTGTGATTTAGCCACTTTTGTTCTAAAAACACATTTTCATGCATTCTAAGATTGCGTTTCAGTGATTATGTGTTACAGAAGCGGTGCTAATTAAGGTCCAATCAGGGCTGTCTTTTTCAAGATCACATAGGCAATGCTTCAGAAATGATAAATAATGAGTCGATGATTGCTAAATATAATCTAAATGCATCATTTGTGTATATAGCTGTGGCTATTTTACATGTGCAGTTAATTTGTCTGTGTTAATAATGTAAGGGAGCCTTCCTTCACCATGCTGCCCCCTGGTGGTTGTAATCGTATCTTACAGTCTAGAGTGATCGCATCAGTCCACAGTTGTGTAACAGTGGTCACAAAGAGTTTTCATGATTTATGTAATTTCTACTATCACTTAAGGAGACACTGATTTATTTTTGTTTAATTACTTTTTTTTTTTTCCTCTTTCCAATTCAACGCAGACGGTTTTTATTTCTTTACTTGGGAATCTGCCTTTGTAATACTAACCAAAATTCTTGATAACCAGATATGTACTGGGATTAGATTCTTTTTTCTTTCTAAGGATGAACTGTAAAGTGCAATATGGTCCCACATGTGTCTGTCTGCATACACGTTTCTGTTTGGACAGACAGCAGAGAGGCGTTTTCACCCGCGGCAGGTCTGCTGCCATGCAGTCCTCCAAAACACTATCTACACATCGCTGGAAGCAGATGATGTATGCGTCTGCTGAAAGGCAATTGGTTGACAAGTGGGCCAGAATAGGGAAGGAAGTGATAGAAGAGTTCATCTCGAATGAGAGGACTGAAAAAAGCTTAAAACATCAGAAATACAGTGTAAAAAGCAAAGGCAGCAGCTGCAGTGGACACATGTCACTGTCATTGTCACTTCAGCTGTTTATATGTTATAACCTCGCTCTTCTGTGTGGCTGGCAGACAGACCAATAACAGTACATGCCAGAGTGGCCCAAAGACCGGTTGTTCCACATACTTTGTACACTGCCTCCATCTGACAACAGAGCTCTCTGTAGGTAGATGAGCCATCCCTGTACTGCCAGTGTAGTGCAAATATACCACCCCTCTCACCCTCCTCTTTGTTCCCACAGTAAATGCTCCCCAGGACCTCACCTTTCAGTGGGGGAGAAACCCTGCAACTTTTGTCAGCTGTAGTTCAGGGCAGCACTTATACTGACAGTGTCCAACAGAGGTTTAAACCTTTTCCAAGTGTGATCTTTTCATCACAGTGTGAAGTGTAGATTTTTCTTTTTTTTTTTTTTTTTTTTTTTTTTTTTATGGTTTTTTTTTTTTTTTTTTTTTTTTTTATTTTTTTTTTGTTTTTTGTTTTTTGTTGTTGTTGTGTGGGGGGGGTT
>VURO01023708.1:0-11136 GCA_015108175.1 Pelvicachromis taeniatus | reverse complement strand
AAAAAAGAACCACCCCCCCCCCCCCCCCCCCCAGTCTTGGGGAAGAAAAAGTGCATCTTATACGGCGAAAAATACGGTAAACAAATAAAAACAAAACAAAAAAAAATGACAATCATACACCTTCATCATCTAATACCTAGAAGAGTTTAGGGCCGCTGCTCATGCTTGAAAGCAGCTTTGGTTATGTTTGATAGCTTATTAGTCTGGTATTTGCGAGGAAATTATGTTTTTTTTCCCAACAGTTTCACTTAAAGGCTTTTATTGCTTCAGCGGCACGGCTTACATCTTGATGAAAGCCTACCAAGACCATCCCAGGGGGTGTGAGGGTGCTGATAATGTGTGGTGTCCTGCAGGCACTTTATGGCGCTGAGAAAGACAGCAAGGAGGCTGTGTTAATTTAGTGCTAGCTTCTGTCACAGATTGAAATCATGTGCAAGAGCGCTCAGTCATGCTCAGCGAGTCCCTCTGTTTACTATCAGATGGCAGTCATCGCTTCACGCTATGGGTGACAAAGTCTTAGCCACATATAAACACATGAGGTGGCCTGCTGGGAGAGAAATGCGGGCTTCTCGCACATTAACACCCACTTTTTTTTCTTTCTTACACTTGATTTATAGTCAATCACTGTCTTTTCCTCAAACACATACATTCAGAACTCTAGCAGGAGTAAACAGTGAACACATCCCCAGCACAGCTCTTCAGAGCATGCCAGACCAGCTGAGGGGTCATATGTCTGGGCTTGTGTTTGCACATACAGCACAGATTGGCTCTGGTGTCTTCTAAAGATGAGTGTTGAGATCGTTTCAGGACTCAACTCGCAAGAACACCATTGATCATGCAGATTCTCTGCCTGATTTCAACTAAACTACAATAAAAGGCTATTAAAACCATACACAAACTAAAGGATTTCGCTCACCCACCCATTTGTGAACAGCACAGACCTCAAAGCACCCTCACAGACACACATACATATATTAGCGCACGCAGCAAAAGCTAATTTAATTAGCTATCCTGCCAAACAGGCGCTTCTTTTAATTACTTGTGGCTGCACCCTGCAAAGTCTCTCACAGCTTGCAGAATAAGAAACTCACCATGGATTTCATTAACTAATGACTGTGCCATATACGTCGACAATAATGGAACGCTGAAGAAGACGACGAGTCAAAAGCAGCCCACATTGTCCCAGACAATGTGGTTCTGGAGATATATGAGGTGAAAAACAGCAAACGAATTCCCCATTCCCTCCGAGCGAAGCCATGTTATTTGAGCATACTTTGTTAGTGTGATGAAGAGGAGCACAATGCTTTTAGCGAGCTGGCTTTTGTGTAAATAGATCGTAAAAACATGCAGATATGAAAAATGAAACAGTCAGGCTAGAGGCGACAATATATATGTGTGTGTGTGTGTGTGTCTGTAGTTCCTCATCGTTTGTGACATAAGGTGGTCCAATTACAGACACAAACAGGTTTCACATGATATGGCAGAATGAACAATGATTACAGTTCGACTGCCCTCAATGACGGTTACACGAGTGAAAAATATCGATTCCTCCTTTTCCTTGTCAGGGCCAGTCACTACTGCACTTAGTGCCACGCAGCTGCTGCAGACTGCACCCGAAACCCACCAAACTTTTCACAGTGACCTGTGATTGTGATTATAAAGCTATGGAAGCCCAGAGAGGCAAGAAGGGAGAAAAAAAAAAACATTGTGGTAAACTATTTTCTGAGCTCCATTTCTTTGTTCTTGGACTTCTCTGGAGTAGGTGGAGCTTACTGAAGCTCCTCAGTTCATCTGTGTGAAATGAGCCAATAGAGCGCTCTTCAGCCTCCCTTTGAGCCAACACGCTTCTGAAACAGAAGGCTTGAACAGCAGGTTGATGGCTTCTGTGATCACAGCCAGAGTGGTACGTCTGAGGAGAACACATTAATGATATCCCTCCTCCATGGCGTCATATAGATAGTCCGAAACAGGAATCTCCACAACAGTTAAACATAAAGAGAAAGAAGTTTAAAAAAAAGTATAAAAAAGAAACATGGATGAGAAGCACAAAACTGTGGTTATAGTGAACAGGTTTAATTTTTATATTTAAATTTGGGCTTATTATATAACATTGACACAGAGTCACCATTGACAGCCACAACATCGTGGTGCCATGCAGGACCCTCTACTCCGATGACAGAAAACACAAAGACTTGTCCCTGCGTTAGAAACATGGGCTAAGCTTCACTCAAAATGCAAATTAAGAAAAACAAAGACTCACTTGCAAAACAATATCCCCAGAAATACACGTTTCACTTGGCAAAACTTTTCCCCCAACTGCTTCAAAGAAAAAGGATCCTAGTGAAACTTTTTCACGCCTGTTCTTAAATCATAAACAGAAGAAACACTCGTGTCAAGCAGCACGACCTGCAACTTGGTCTTCTAACATAGCACACAGACTCATTTTCGAGGCAGTCTAAACTACAGTTCAAACCTGGTTTTACCAAAAATATAAAAAGCTTCATTGCAATGATCAAGTAGATGTCATGCAGCCCCATACATTCAGCGTGAAGAAGTACTTTCCAGAAGTACAAAGAGTTCCTTAACATGGCTCATAAACAAGGCACTGGATGTTTTTACATTATATCACGTCTTTATAGGAGGCAGTATATTTCTTGATACACTAGTCGTGAGCCAAACCCAACCCTGGAGGCCTAAATCCATCTGTGTTGTACTCCGTTTTAATGTGCTCCTCAGAGAGCCACTCATCCCGCTCTCCCTCTCTGCATCTTTGCTGCTGTCGGTCCATTTCTGTTTGTGGCAAAGAGAAAATTCAATTGCCATGGAAACCAAGCCGACTTCCACTGACATAGACACTGCTGGGTTGCAACCAGTGAGAACAATTCACCGTCGACAAAGCCCAGAATGAATTCAAGGGCAAAGTTCAGATTATACGAACAAGCACGCCGCTGTCTACAATCTCTGCTGCTGTCCAATACGAGCACGTATTAATTTTACCGTGATCGCTCGTCTAGAAAAAGTTATTTGACCTTAAAGTCTTAAATAACCAAGACTATAATTATCTAGCTATACAAAAAGTCACAAAAATCCTGCTTATAAATACCAGGAAATACAACGTATTACTTTCCCCAGAGACTGAAGTGCAACCTTTGTTTTATGAGCCACGTTTTAAAATGCTTTTTTTCTTTCTCTTCAGCCGCAGAATAATACCACAGCTGAGCAATTTCTGGCAAATACAGAAAGATGTTAATTTGTTAGAATTATTCGAGCTTAGCAAAAGTCAGAGCAGGAGTTGTTTAGATGTTTGTTGACATAGTAAAGAAAGGCAGCTACACAAACAGAGGTCCCTAACAGAGATCTGTAGGTATTTGTAATTCAGGAAAAACCAAATACTACAACTCTGTTGTACTATCCACCGGCAAGTATATGTAACTTAACGAATGACCTGCAGTTTCAGATTGGTTTTTACCATTTCCAACGGGTCAAGAGAGCTTTGGACCACCAGTGCCAACCATAAAACCACAGCTACTTAAAACAGTAATTTAGTTCATAGGGTTGCATTTAGCAAAAAGGCAGCTGGCTTGATTTTACATCAAATGTCTTCTGGCTCTCCTGGCTGCCACTTTTTGGAATGATTCTGTATTCTTGACTGTGTGTGCTATTACACCTTTGGCTCGGAGCAGCATCTCTGCTTGGCTTCAGACACAGACTGGCAGAGGCAACGCAACTAACAGGGTATAGAAGTCTCCTCTCCCTCTGGCATCCAGGCCTGTGGTATTTCCAAACAGTTACACTGTCAGTCTGGCATTTAGCACAACAGTTGATGGACACTAATAGGGGCTTGGCTGCTCCACTATTACCCTAAAGAGAATCCTTGTCAGCAAGTATGTGATCAGTTACGTGATCAAGGGTGTGCAACTACATGCCTGATTGATCCACGGTGTCTTACGAGAGCTCTGTAACACAGCTGTTTATCTGGAAAGCCACGATTCAGATTGGCACGGACTTTAAAACATTTAGTTCAATTAAACTGAAAAATGCCCATAAAAATGCTGTGAATGGCCATTGCAGCTGTAATTACTGCAAATATCATTTTGTCTGTATTGCAATGAAGAGACATTACATCGCTAACAAAATTCAGCTTTAGAAATGGCATTTAATGCATTTCTATGCTTTAGTGAGTGATATCCTAAGTAGTGTGGCGATTAGAGAAGAGAGAAGCACATCAGTGATGGATGTGTGGTTGATCAAGGTGAAATCTATGGAAACACGTTCAGAAGAATGCTGTGAAATTTATAATATATTGCATATTTAAATTGGTTTAAACTGGTGTGCAAAGGGTCGGATGCTAGAAAGCAGCACTTCACCCACGGAGTTCAACTGAAAAGAGTTGCTGTTTTCAGGTTGTTCAACAACCACCAGTTACTTTTTGATGTTGTCACAATCAAACTCTGACTTCTTTACTGCTGCATTGATTTACAGCAGCTTCTGGTTACAACTAAAGCGTGACAAACCCACACTTCCTCATCCAGAGCACAGCATTAAATTCAGATTGTTCAGTGACTTCAACATCTTGAAATTCTGTTCGTTACTCTGAGTGCAGAGTGTCAACTGTGCCATTATGTCAAATTGCCCTAATTTTGAGCATCAATTCAAATGGAAAGAAGAATCTGATCAGTGAAATCCTCAAACGCTTGGCTGGAATTAAATCTTAAAGCTTTGTGGAGAGTCGGTGTCTCAAGGCTTGGAGGCTGCCTGAGTGTTTGAATTCTTCTTCTTCTTATTATTTTTTAACTGAATGCAATGTGAAGGTCCAGTAATCCACAAAAAAAGTGATTGTAGATTGAGATTCATAATTTCATTATTTGATTGAGCTTTTGTTGGAAGCTTGATAAACTCACAGAACACACACACAGGGAGTAAAGCATCCATCCACCTTCTGCCACTTATCTGGGGCTGTGTCACAATGGCTGGGGGGAGGGGAGGTCCCCACCTCCAGCTCATCTGGCAACACCAAGGTATTCCCAGGGCAGCTGAGAGGTGCAGTCTCTCCAGCGTGTCCTTGGTTAGCTGTGGGGCCTCCTCTCAGTAGGGCATGCCCAGATCACATCACCCCAGAGCATTAAGGAGGCATCTTAGTCACATGCACAAACCACCTCAGCTGGACCTAACCCAAAGAGGAGACATGAATGCACCTTCATGTGGGCCAACCACCCACAGGAGGCTGCACAGGGGTTGGATGCAATGTGCGTCAGGTGGAAGTCAAGGGCGCAGGCCCTGGGGGTTCTGATCCGCAGCTACTGGGAGTAAAACACAATAACTGTCAGTAATTTAATTTTCTTGGTGGGATTATTTCTAATCTGTTGATGCCATTGTAGGGTCTCTACATTACAATCCAAAGCGCCTTGAGGTGACTACTGTTGTGATTTGGGGATAAATAAATAAATGTGAGTTGAATTGTTTATTTATCCTATTTTATTTCCTCTGTCTTTGTTCCAAACTGACCTCTACTGCTCCTTTAAGCCTTGTTAAAATGGGATCTGGCATTACAGAAAGCAGCAACATACGACCACAATGTGTGATCTGTCTTCATTTGTAAGAAAACAATGAAGCTAAAATGCCATCTGACAATGCAACACCCAGAGCATGTGAGTAAATCCAAAGACCTTTTCCATACCAAGCAAAGGGGATTCACTTGCCAAAAACAGCAAATGACAAACCTTGTAACAGATTCAGAAAAAACTCTGAAGGGTACACGAGTGGAAAAAGCTCATACTACAAACTGGGATTGAATATGATGAGTCACGTAACTGCATACTGACTTCAGTCATCAATAAGCACATAGCATGTGGAGAAATTACTTTAGAATTCGTCTGTGAACTTATATATATTATTCTGACAGCCCCAAACATTTAAGCTAGTTTCAGACAACTATTTACTGTCAGTGCAAAATAGAAAGAAAAAACATGAATCCATTTAAATATTTAATTTGATGTCTTTAAAATGCGGGTTTAAAAACCGCAATGTGTTGGTATGGTTATAGTAAATTTCCCTCTAACAAATTTGCAGCCTGTAAAATCTTGAGAACCCGCTTCTCCGAAAGCTCTCACACTAAACCAGTCTCGATGTACAGATCCTATTTTAAAATCCCTATAATCCCTGATTTGTCCTCAGATCAAAGCCTTTTTTGTACTTCCCCTGTTTAGACCGACAATTGTAGGTAACTCTACAGAGTAAGACAAGTAACTGCAGCATAAAAATGTAGACACTGGACTGGGTTTATTGCTTGCAGGCTGGACTGTTGTGTTTCTATATTATCGGGATGTTCTAAAAGGACGCTGAAAAAGCCTTCAGCGGATCCGGATCCTGCAGCGAGACTACTAACTCGGACTAGAAAAATTCAGACTCAGTTTTACTGTCACATCACACATTTAAAAAAAGCAAAAATTGGGTGAAAACTTTTGGTTATGGAGCATCAGGATAGGAGATCAAGTTACAAAGAAACACAAGAAACGAGAACTGAATTAAAACTGAGGTGAAACTCGTGAGAGACGATATTTCTCCCAAGTTGGCTTCTCTTCATTCCTTCATTGAATTTAAAACCCTTCCACTCACATACGAAATCTTAGTTAATCAAGGCCCCATCATATATTTAAGACCTCATTACTACGTCATTATACTAACAGAGCACCTTGCCCTCAGATTGCAGGCTAACCCGTGGTTCCTAAAGTTATAGGCAGAGCTGTCAGCCCCTCTATGGAAACAGCTCCTAGTTTGGAGTTGGGAGACAGACACCCTCTCCACTTTTAAGTTTAGGCTTCAAACTTCCCTTTTTAATAAAGCTTATAGTTAGGGCTAGATCAGGTGACCCTGAACCCTCCGTTAGTTAGACTGCAACAGGCTCAGGCTACCGTGGTGCTTCCTGTGATGCAGCTTCACTATAGCATTTAATCTCGCTCTCCCATAGTGTGCCTTTTGTTCTGTCACTCTTTCCTTCTCTTTCCCTTCACCCCCAACCGGTTGTGATGGATGGCTGCCCCTCCCTGAGCCTGGCTCTGTCGGAAGCTTCTTCCTGTTCAAAGGGAATTTTTTCTTCCCATTGTCGCCAAAGGGGGCTGGGTGACTGTAGGGGTTTCTGTCTAACAGTGTACAGTCTTTACCTCACAATATAAAGCTTCTTGTGGTGATTGCTGTTGCGAATTGCCGCTATACAAATAACATTTGTTTATTCAGAATCTACAAGGGATCCTTCAACTGCTTCAATTAGGTCCTTTTGTCTGGTCTGAATATATACCCGTAGCGTAGCTTAGGGTTGGTACATCTTATATGTACTACGTGCACAAAATATTGAAGACCCTCTGTTATAGACCATGTCACCCTAAAGAGCATGGAAACGTCTCTTCTCTCTCCGGTCTTCTTTTAAGCTAAACTCTAACAACTTAAACACATTAGCAGCTTATGACAAATTATTTCATGTCACCCATTTCTGGATATCAGGCTGCAATGATTTGACCGTTAATCTTAAATAGTATAACCACATCATTAGCAGGGGTCGAAAGAGTCCAGAGTTAGGTACCAATCCAATCGTGACCCGCAATTTCAAGCCTATGCCTTTTCTTGTAAAAAGAGTACAACCTTTGCGATATTACTGTTTCGTTTCTTTTCCCAAAAATGTATCTTTTATTCATCTTACTAAAAACCAAAGATGTCTTCTCCTACCATCATCTCGGAGAAACTCCTACTAGGTAAGGCTCTGCTAAATTCTGGCCCAGGCAGGAGACATGACTGTCGGTAAGATTTTATGTTGAAAAAGTCTCTTTGTCAAAACTGCTTCACTTTGAGCATTTTTGTTTAGTGAGGACTCATTTCCACCTCTGAAATGCTTGAAAACAAACAGGCCCACACTGCCACAGCTAATTTAGTATTCCCCAAAAGAGTATTGCTTATTGCTTGCTTGATTTTCTTTTCTTTCTACATATAATGTTCATGGGAGCCTTTCAATTTTTCTCAAATATCAGATGTAAGTAGGGCACTGGCTGTTATCTGTCGAAGATGTCTTCACTTTCTATCACTGTCTTATACAGTCTATACACCTCTTATTTCTGGCATCCATCTTTTCGATGCCACATATTATCTTCAAATCTCTCTCCCTCTAATCTCTTTTTACTCCATCAGTGCCTGTGACAATTTCTCTTACTCTCTTTTTCTCATCTTTTGTCTATGAGTCTCATCCGTCTCTTACTCTCTCCTATTTCAACACTTGCTATTTTGCACCATCTCCCAGAGCCACCAATCTTTCTTTGTGTCCAATCTCTTTTTGCATCATTACTAGCTCCACTTTTCTCCCTCTCCTCTCCTCACATCTCTCTTCTCTTCCTGTCCCACACAACTTTTATATTTGTCACTACTGGCCATCCTGTCGATCTCTCCTTCGCTTTACCACCGTCTCACGTCTATTTCTCTCCCTCCTCTGCTGTAAACCAACCCGGCACTGCAGATAGCTCTTGCTGTGTCTTTGCCTTTGAAGAGAGAAAGAAGAAGAAAAAAATGAAAGACCTTACTGGTGCTGAAGAGATTTCTGTATTCTGTTAAGAGCAGCACAACACCAGAGGCACTTTATATTACTTCAAAGACTGAAGTAACACAATCATAAGCAGCACAGGAAAGCAGGGCAGTTTGACGCATGCAGACGGTGACACAAGAGGGGAAAAGGTGCTCACAAGTAAAACTGTTTGACATCTTTGCACGGTTGCCCATTAGACTGGTCGGCAGCACCTTGAGATGGATGTTTAGGCCTGCCGTCCTTGAAGTCTGCATTTTTAGAACTTCCTGTGTTGGCTTGGTCTGCAGCATACTGAGGTACAAAGAAGTATGAATATTTAGCTAACTCAAAGGGCTTTCTTGTTTTTTTTTTATTTTCCTCTGAATAACTCTGTTTTCCATCAGTTCACTTTTATGTGGGGTGCACACCTGTTCAACAAATTCTACATCATGTTCTTCTGCCTTAAGGCATAGACCCCCGAGGACAGGAAACAGTTGCTCATACCTCATCATCATCTTAGCACTCAGGCACCCTGGCAGACATGGGCCTCTCACCCTGTATATGCTTTCAGCTGAGGCGTTACACCAGGTGCATTCGTGATGCGTTCCACAACTTTGAACTCACCTCCTGCTCGTGCCTTCAACTTTCCGACCCCATCCTGACTACAAACAATTCTGTTTCACAATACCGCCTGTAGTGTTGAGAAGTTGACTTTTTGTTTTTTTTTTTACTTGCTCTCCATCTAATTAGTGTCAATGCTCAATTCCTCTTCTCCTCAACATGGCACTCGCTCTCTTCCCACCCACCATCAAAGCTCTCAGCACAATTAAGCGTGTAAAGCGAGGCGAGGAGGAAAGAGAAGGGGAAAAATAAAAGGCGGACGTGCAATCTTTGAAGTGCAAAGTGAGATGGGGCAGGTAACCCTCTTGCGGCAGATTAGCCAGGTTTACAGCACCGCTGGTGAGCAGAGAACATGTACAATGCCTGAGTCTTAAAGCCTTTATTTGTATGTTGTTGTCTTTTTTCGCTTTACCATACATGTGAGTTGCGATTAGGTGAAAAGGGCACAGAGCAGCGATTTCAAAAGTCCAGGCTACAGTGCTGGCTGCTGAGTCCGAAAGCTGTGATTTGAACTGATCATTCATTCACTCCGCCATCACCCTCCTGCCAACAAAGGCCCTTTGATTAGAGGCGGCGATGTGTGTAAATGCACATTTATTCTAGTTTCCTTTAACACTCTTCTTAGCCAAGAAAGATGGATAAAACTAGCCGCTATCAATCAGTTGTCATGATAAAGATTAGCTGATTATAAACAGATCTGGGTGAGTTGTGCTATTTTACAGGCCTTCTTTAATTCCAAATTCATTTCACTTACAGCCTTCTCTCCTTCAGAACATGCTATTTTTGCATGCGCCCCTGTCTCCTTCCTCACACCAGAATGCTTTCACACTTTTCCCTCTCTCTTTGATGTAGGCGGCTCTGAAACATTTCTCAAGACAGATGTAAAGAACAATAATACCAAGCACACCAATAGGGTATAAATTGAGTTGTTTTATTTTTTCCTACATACATATATTTTTTTAGTTTGTGTTTAAAATACCGTATTTTCCGGACTACAAGGCGCACCTGAATAATAGCTGCACAACATGAAATTACAAAAAAATCCTATTTTGTTCATACATTAGCCGCACCGGACTAAAAGCCGCAGGTGTTTAAATGTTTACTTATCATATGTAAGAGAATATACACAAAAGGGATTGTCAGGAAAGAG
This sequence comes from Pelvicachromis taeniatus, assembly GCA_015108175.1. Lineage (NCBI taxonomy): Eukaryota > Metazoa > Chordata > Actinopteri > Cichliformes > Cichlidae > Pelvicachromis > Pelvicachromis taeniatus. The sequence continues at coordinate 823 of VURO01023708.1, read as the reverse complement.
ATGACAGTTTTGGAACACATTTAATTATGGGACACCGCCCCGTGAAAACCCACACCGTGGGGGAGAGGGGAGGGCGACGGAGCGACTGCTCCCCCAGCCCCGGCACGAGCCTAGCCCACATCTCACCCCAGCCCGACCGACCCAGCCAATGCTTATCCCGAAGTTACGGATCTCACTTGTCGACTTCCCTTAGCTGCCTTGTTCTAACATGCCAGAGGCTGTTCACCTTGGAGACCTGGTGCAGATATGGGTACAGGGCCAGCGAGAGCCAGCTTGCTAATCTAGTCTCTTTTTCATGGTAATTCGTACGGCACTACTTTGGCTGGCGGACGGACATGTGACCAACATATCACTCTTTTCCGTGTCTGATCACATGCCTTTCCGCCAGGCAAAATGGCGGAACAAACTAAAACAAATCATCTTACGATGTCACAAAAATCATGAAAAATCTTTAGAAAAGCGGCACCGGACAATAAGCCGCAGGGTTCAAAGCTTGTGCAAAAAGTAGCAGCTTATAGTCCGGAAATTACGGTAAGTTACGCACATAAGTGATTGTTCCAATTGTCGACGCAATCGATTACGTCGACGCGTAAAATACGCCGACGTAAAAAATTTGCGTCGATGCGTCGTCACTTTCAAAAAAACACATGGCGGCAGCGAGTAGCGGTGACATGTCGACTTAAACCACGCCCCCCCGAACACGCAGTTCTACAGTATGGGGATATTTTAACCGAAAAGGAAGTGATTCAGTCTTTGCCGGCTTTGTAAGGTGGAAATGGCCGATCATAAAACGACCGTAAGTTTTCAACTTTTTTACTAACGC
>VURO01023707.1:0-10614 GCA_015108175.1 Pelvicachromis taeniatus | reverse complement strand
TCACATATATACGATACATTATGTATATATGTGTAAGCTTATGTGCTTACACATAAGGAGGAGTTAAATAAGCACATATGCTTATTTACCAAGCAGATTTAGCAGATTTATTCTGCTACATCTTTCTTTTGGCAGAAAGATTTAGCAGAATATTTTAAAAGTTGAATGCTCGCCTCATGATCGCCTCATGATCTGAAGTTTGAGTGTTCGAATCCACTGAAGCGCACAGACTGCTTCACTGAGTGAATGGGTCAACAGGCTCATAGAGAGACACAGAGACAGCCTTTCTAAATCTGTTTCTCATATTGAGGATACCCCTCAAACACATGGCCATAACCTCCTAACTGTAGTGGCTAGAACTGTCATTCTTGGACCGTAAGAATTAGCAGGATTTGGTGAACAATTGCACAAGTTTTCAGGGGTCTGTAAACATCAATGTAGAAGATACGATGAGAGAGAAAAGTGCTTCATTTCTAGAGTTCAGCTCTGTGTTTGATCAAGGTGTCTATTGTGTGTCTATGGAGAGTTTTCAGACTTTGTGTTGCTCTGAGGCGATTTGCCAAATATCTGTAACTCCCACAACAATTTTCTGAAAGCCAGCAAAAATACCTACATTTTGATGTATAATTTGTGGGGGTTGAGTGACAATTGAGCAAGTAGCAACAAGTTGTTTGGACATGAAAAGATTGACAAAGCTAGAGTGTGCCACTCTAAGCTCACTTCGAAGGAACGAAGGTTCCATGTTCGGAACTTTGACGAATGCCCATTGATTTCAATACAGAAAAAATAAGTGCATAAAAATCTTATTATCTCAAAAAGTATAACAGTAATAACTACCAAGAGATATAGCACCCATCAGCAGACATAGCAGAATATATTACAAGTTGAATGGTGAAAATCGGACAAAAATTCTGGGAGAAATTAGCTTCCAAAAAATTGGCAATTAGAATAATAATAACACGGGTGGATCACTAATGTGTGAATGCTTCTTATAAGCATTCACACAATAATTCATAATCTAGTTAACAGAGATTGAAGACCATCTTAGGCACGGGTTAATTTAAGCAAACGACTGGGGATATGTTGAGTCCTCAGTCAGTATCCCTGATTTACTGGTCTTCAATGCTGATCCCCTTTCTTCCTAATAAACACAAAAAGCTATATCAAGTCTTATTTCTATAATACCTGACACAGTTTCAAATGAGCTACCCTTTAAAAGATAATTAAAAAAATAAATAAAACATACAAGGTTTGCAATCCAAGACTAGGAGCTCTTGTTTGCTTGCACCAGTCAATAAAAAAAAAGTAATAAATATGCAACTCTTTTTCAAAGTATGCAAACTATGAAGGAGCTACAGTAGACTGTGCGCTGAAGTGCAAGTTTAATTTATTAATGAAGACATTATATAAGACAAATGCCTGGTATGATTCATAAAACATGACTACTAAAATTCAATGCTATAAGGAAATGAGGACAAAAGAAACATGGTTCCTTTAACACTATAGTCATCTGGAACTTGGGTGTCAATCAAATAACTGTTACAGTAAAGGACCCAGAACCACTGCTGGATCGAGGTGATTATTTCCTGGAAACTTACTGCGCACTTTCACTAACGTGACATTTTCTTGTACAGCTTGGGAGTTTTAAATTTCCACCTCTACCCCAGGGGAGGCCGACGCCACACTGGAGAGATCATGTCTCTTGGCTGTCTTGGGAACGCCTCAGTATTCCCCAGGAAAAGCTCAAAGCTGTGCTATACCCACAACCTGAACACTGATAAGCCAAAGAAAACGGATGGATGGATTTACATGTCCAACAGATTTGTCTTTATTTGTTTTTTTAAGTTATTTAGTCTCCTAAAGACACAAATAAAAAGTATAGCAATAATATACATGCTCATCTTATGTCTCAAAAAAAGTGACACTGACATATTTATCACAAAGAAATTACTAGAAGGGCAGAGAAAGCTGGACAGCTAGCTGCTTCTGAGTCACCAATCTGGATAAAGGTGGCACTTTAGTCAGACTGCTAATCCCATTCCACAAACTCTGTGTACTGTTACCTGCTGCGTGCCACTGAGATTAAACAAATTCATGAGTTGGATTAATCTACCACACTTCTGTGTGCACATACTTTGGAGAACAACCATCATTTTTAGGAGGGGAACTTATTTACATGAATGTAATAATAGATCTGTAAAATCTCTGTTTTGCATGCAGATGTTCAATGATTTTCCAATGATTTTGCATTAAGCTAGCTCTTCCGAGTATGGGATTTTATTTTATTTTTTTTTATCTGTACAATATACAAATAGACACTGACGTTTTATATTTGTAGTAACTTATAAATTATTGGACAACCAGTGGTGGCATTTTCTTGACTTAGCTGCTTTTTCGTTTCATATAATAACAACATACATGTCTTTGTGAGCTGGTCAAACTGGTCGATTTCAGGATAGCAGTTGATGCCCTTATGGATTTGGCAATGGGAAAATAAACCGTCATGAAGTACAGTTTGAGTCAAGGTTAGATACGCTGAATTTCTTTGCGTTGAAAAGTTTAGAAATAATGAGTTTAGTTGGTCACCTCCAGCTTGTCTTGGTGGACACTGATGTTACCTGACAAGTAGCCCGACTTCATTGGTTTTTAGGTTAGCTAGCTATGCCGCTAGTCAACAGCTGGCACTAAACCTTCTAACATAAGATAAATCATTTAATAAATAAAGCTTATCGGTAAGTTGGGTACAAACTAAACCATTTCAAAGCTGTTCTTGGGATAAGAAAGTCCAGAAGACGCCACAGATTGTAACACGTTGTTAATGTTAGCTGTGTAGCAGTGGCATTGATGACTGACGGATATTATGCGGCAGAAGACACCAAGCAAAGCTACGTGGGGACGAGCATCACAAAACCTGCTCCACCTATTGTTAGGACTGTGTTTTGCCTGGCATGTTGATTATAGTGAAGATGGAGAATTAGATGTCGGTGAAAGCTTACCAGCACAGGAGAGCTACAATGAGGCACACCAACAAAACGCGCAGTCTCTTCATTATCTTCCCGCGGGGACCAACATCCTCGCTCCTTGGGGTTTTTTTTTTTTCTTCTAATGGATCACGGCTACACAACACATCGAAGACAAGCTTGAAGTACCTGTGTTAATTTAACCATGAAAAACAGCAAAAACCCATACTTGAGGGGGTGCTATTTTTCATTATGCGGAGCAGCTGTCCGCCTCTTTTTAGGCTCCTGTGACCACTGCTGTTGACGAGTAGCTGGATCTCGCTATGTTCAACCCCCGCTGAAAAATCTAACCAATCAAATCAGCGTTGGGAATTCGTAGCCCAATGAAAAGGCGTGTAGCGACACTAGTTTAATTTGAAAGCCCCACCCCCTTCGATTGAGGATGAGTTGGTAGCTGTGGAGCGGGACGCGTCACCTATTTCTCGATAAGCAAATCACTTAAGCATGCAATATTTAGAGTTATTGCTCAACAGTCCAGCGTGGAATGTGTCGACGTGAATATATAGTGCTAACACTTTTGTTTTATTGTAAATTAGCTTACATTAATTCAAATATGAGGTGGGTGGATGTGGATGAGTGAAAAAATTTGAACACTGTACTTCCTTCTGCGCCACTGGAAAGCACCTTCAAGTAGTTAAACTCATAAATATTTTTTTTAAATGCTGGAAAATGGTTATCGGCGTTTAATTAGAAATTGTCGTGTTATTTTTTTCTGACATATTTTTAATATTGATTTTATATCATATAATAGGACATTATATTAACTGCAATCGTAACAATTTCCATTGTATTTTTAGACTATAAAGGAAACAGAGTACAAAAATATATTTGGTTAAAAATACATTTTTTTACGTTTACATGCTATTAGTCGCGTTCTTATTTAATTTTTTTAAACTCTGCTTTTAACAAGTCAACAAGTCGTCATTTACACGTTTGATGGAAAACAAAAAGATAAAAAAAATACAAGTCTTGGTTTATTTCATTCACTACACAAAATACATTTAAAATAGGATGGTTTTCTACGTACACTCATGCCACATGGAACAATAGTACTACAAACCCCAAAATGCAATTCCGTTGAGGCGGTGGATAATTTGCCCGACTTTTTTTTTTTTTTTAATTGTGTGTGGTGTATTTCACATACAGAATACAATATAAAAAAGTAAGTACACCAGATGCTTAAATCAACATTGATATAAAAAGTTTTTGTTTGTTTTTTAGCAAATTTTAAAACACTTTTTTATTTTATTCCGGCGGGGTCCTAAACTGTCGCCAGTCTTCAGAAGATTTCAACTAGAAGTCAACTTCGGGCGACAGCTTCGCTGCTGACTGACCACCACTGTGGTCGGCCTCTGTAATCACATTTTTGGCTCTTTGAGACTTTCATGGTCATGGCTTCGACCATGAAGATGGTCCGGGCATTTTTGTGTGTCCTGTCCGTGTTTGTCTCACTGGTCTCGGAGAGATTAGAGGTGCTGGCTGCCTTCTCTCAGTCGCTTGACAGCGACTTTACGTTCACTCTGCCCGCCGGTCGAAAGGAGTGCTTCTACCAGACCACGAAGAAGGATGCCTCACTGGAGATTGAATATCAGGTCAAAAAGCCTCATAAAATAGGAATGTTGTTGTTTTAATTTGTATGGGGTAGCCGGTCAACCCAAGACTTCACACTGCTGTCTGCCAATCAAATCAGCGTTGACATGTTACTCTTGTCAAACCTGTTGATTAGAGCTTTAGTTGTTCCAGTGATTGATTAAGGCGATTTAGCCAGGTACACGTTTGACGTATTTAGTTTGCTTTCTACATCTAATGTTGTACTTTTGTTTTGAAGCGTTTTAGTGGTATCTATTTGCTTTACAGCTTTCAATTGACTGATTATTTTATCAAAATTTGAAGGCATTTCTCAGTATTATACTCGCAATATTCCGAAAATGGTTGAATTTGAATTTTTAAAAAGAGCTCAAATGGAGTCCTCTTAAACCAGATACAACAGTAAAACTTAACTGCTACATAAAAATTTGAGTGATGCTTTTGAAACTTTTATGTATATTGTAATGAATTTGATACTAGCTATTTTTACTTGTAACGGAGTACATTTAAAGTGTTGCATTGGTACTTTTCAGTACAGAATGTGAATACTTTCTTCCGTTGCATCAGTGCATGCAGCCTACACTCGTTTACTACCGTGTTAAATCCAGAGCACGAGAAGCAATTGGTTCACACCCTGATTTTCATATTATTAGGAACCCGTTTTGCAGGTCAGTGTGCAGGTTACGCAGAGAACCGGAATCTATTCTTCCTGTGTGACGTCAGAGAGTTTCAGTTTGTTATTTAGCCTCAAAAATGTCAGACTCCTTACAAAAATCCAGCATTCCTGACATTTCATGTGTTAAAACAAACATTAGTAAGCCAGGGGGCTGATTTGAATGCTGCTATTGGTTTATTTTGTTTTGTTCTTGTTTATTACCCCTTTTTATATTGAGTAAGTTCAAATATCTTCATTATACAAAATACCTTGACTGCTTTAAAGCTATTTTTAAAGCAGCTGTTTCAGCCCCATTCACCTCTCATTTATTTCTATTCTCCACCATGCACAGGTGTTAGATGGTGCAGGCCTTGATGTAGACTTCACTGTCTTCTCTCCTTCGGGCCAGCTGCTGTTCAGCGACTACCACAAGTCCGATGGCGTCCACACGTAAGTAGCTCTGATCTTCTATTGAAAAACGGACATGAGTAACTCAGGTGTTTGGGCAAGCTCTTACTGCTTGTGCTTTCCTCCAGCATAGAAACTGAGGAGGGAGACTACATGTTCTGCTTTGACAACACGTTCAGCTCAGTCTCCGAGAAGCTCATCTTCTTCGAGTTGATCCTGGACAACATGGATACAGACGAAGACCCAGATGACTGGAAGGAGTACGTCCACGGAACAGACATGCTGGACATGAAGCTGGAAGACATTATGGTGAGAGCTGGTCTTGTTTGAATAATTGTAATACATTCCAAACGTGTCGTTTCAATAGATTTGAATGTGTGAGCTTTAAATCTGAATAGCACTGGTAGATGGGAGGTGGTTACATTTGATTCAGTGTGTGTTGGTTTTATTCCCACTTGCCGTTTTAGACTTTGTCTCCCTGTTGCCTGCCTCTGAGAAACTTCAGAGGATTATCCAGACACACATAATGACACGGGGGGTGCAAAGTGACCGAACACACTGCCAAGAAAATAGCACGTAATCCATCACCTACATGCAAAGTTACACAAAGTGTGTCACAAGAGTGGATAATATCCTGAACTCTCACCTATTGGCTGAGGGCGGCCCATTGTTTCAGCTTGCACCACCCGTTTGTTAGAAATAGCCTAAATTTGTGTCATAAGTCACACAGCCTTGTCATCTTGGTAAGAGTAGGAAATTTGTCCCCCAGCTGTTGAGGAAGTAGTTTTCTCAAGGCGGAAGGAACACCTCGCTGAGCTTATTGCAGGCTCTCACTCTGATTACTCTGCTTTGTTTGACTTTGGTCAAGTAAATTTTACATAAGGAGTACAGTGGCTGCATTAGCTCTCTGCTCAGATCCCATCAGTATGACGTGCTTCTCTCCTCTCCCTCAGGACACCATCAACAATGTGAAGGCTCGGCTGGGTAAAAGTGCGCAGATCCAGACACTTCTGCGAGCGTTCGAGGCTCGTGACCGAAACATCCAGGAGAGTAACTTTGAAAGGGTGAACTTCTGGTCAGTGGTCAATCTCATTGCTATGGTTCTGGTCTCAGGGGTTCAGGTCTACCTAGTCCGCTCGCTGTTTGAAGATAAGCGGAGAATTCGAACATAACACAACCTGAGAGAGAAACTGACACAGTGGCCCACAAAAACCTTATGGATTTACTCTTTTGTGACTTTTAATCAAGGATGTCATACATACATATATATATATATATGCATACTTACACAATGATTAAGAGCCAATTTAGCGCAGTTGTAGCTCTGGTCTTTTGGGCCGTTGCGGCTTGAAGGAAACGCCAGGTTTGGAAAAACTTATGACTCTCAACTTCGTTACATACAACCTCGCTCTCTTTCTTTAAAAACATCTTGTTTGATAGTTCTCCCCAACTGCTGTAGTTCTTCAGTGAAACAAGGACATTTACAATGAAACTACTTTTCTAATGGAGCCAGGCCAAATCCAAAAATGTCTTCTTCTTTTTTTTTTTAAATTAATTTCAACATGAGTTAAGCTAAACTAGATGAAGAAATGGTCTGGGAGTGGGAGGTGCTGCCAGTCCCTTACATTAAGATGCCTTATTGATTTGGATTTAGCTCCCAGCCTTTCGCCTGTTGGTGAGGCCTTTGAATACTTCTCTTATTGCCGCAAACATTTACGTTGTTACAATTCAGCCACATATTCACCTTCATGCCAATACTGAAAATACAGGGCTGCACTGCAATGCTGCTCTTTTGGGTGCCAAAAGCTGTGCAAGAGAAGGAAACGGGCCATCTCCAAATCTCTTTACAACTACTGTCCTGCTCTCCTCTGCCGTCATTGGTGGACTTGTGGCCTGAATGGCTGCCAGCCAGCCAGGGTCTCCGCTGTGAAGCCTGTCTGCTGCTGCTGGGTGTCTGCTTACAGCCACCTACTGTGTGAAGATGTTGAGCCTGCCGGTCTCTCCTGTGACAGAAGTCTATTTCTATCTGAGTGACATCTGGAAGGTCATTACCACTACTTCAATGCACTGCTTGGTTTAATATGCACAAGCCATCCTCTGCCTTGTTTTTTGTTTGTTTGTTTTTTGGACATGCTAGCATTTCTGTATTATATATTCTTTAATTCCAGATCCTTGCACTGCCTCAGATCTCACAGAAAAACATTTTTGGCAAACCACAAATGGGTCCACAGTCCACATGGGTGAAATAACACCAGTTTGTTACTTGTATTGTATTAAACTGCTACTGTGGTTGTAGTTTTTATTGACGCTTATTCATCTCCACTGTGGAACCCTGGCTGCTCACTAGCTTGGCTCGATGCTTCATGTTGCAGTCCTGATTTTAGCTTTGTGCTGTAAGGTGAAGATCATACAGTGACTTTATGCCTTTGTGATTTACTCTACCTTTTGTTAGAAGTGCGTAAAACCAAACTGAGTAGACTAATTGGTTTACACTTATAACATTTTGCCACACGGTATGCGTGTATGTCAAACAAGTTCTTTGGATGCCTGTAATAATATTGGATGTCTGGTTGTGAGAAACGGTCATCATCTGCCTCAGTTTGAGTGCGTTTCCTTATTCTCATGTATGGTTGCTGTCACTCGTATTTACATACTGTATGTCTGGATTCTAATAAGTGACAAATTAGTAATAAAATATTTTTGGATCGATTTTTAACATGCTTTCAAAATTCTACAGAAATTTTTTTTGTAAGTATTTCTATGTTACTGAGTAATAAAAGTTTGTGTCTACAGCTTCACCGTCTTTGACACATGTTTTCTTCCCTAAAGCAGAAGTTGGAGAACCTGCAGTTGTAAATGTCTACAAATTAAACAGCTTTACTTTTTTTTCTGACCTCTGTGTTCTTTGTGTGATATTTCCCCCAAAGAGTGTGACACTGTGGTTCAAATGTGGAATAAAAACAAATTATCTTTGTAATCAATGCAACGCCATCATATTCAGTGCTGAAAGTAGGAATTGTTTTTTTTGGTTAACATAAGACGGTAACATCTTTCAAAAAATAAAGAGCATCCTATAGTGAAGTGAATGTTTCAATAGGCTTAGGAATACTTTGAAAAATACTGCAAGGTGTGTTGCCTCTTGGCCCATGACATTTCAGCAAATACCAGGATCTGTGACAGTATATAGGGGCGGTCATGCATACAGCAAGGCCAACGTATGCATCTGCTAAACAGATTTTGGCATACAACAAATGCTGCTAGATGATGTCTGTTTCAGAGAACGCATGCTTGGGTCAGTAAGTCAATGAAAACCATGTTCTGGCTGTATTACAATAGGCACATGGCAAGATATTTGGTGTTTGGGGGCCAACCAACAGTCCAGACCAGTCACCAAAAAAAAGAATGTATAAGAGTGGGGTGTATAAAGCAGTTATGCAGATGTCTGTAGATTACCTAGGGTATCTGTAAGCATAATTTACTCCTTACTCCGTGAAGCTGCTTGGCTTTCTGACTTGTCCTGGGTGGTGCAGAGATGTGATGATCACACTTCCTTGTAGTGCAGTAACACAGTCCCTTCCAAAGTACAGTGGAACTAAGCAGAATGAAAACATTACTGCAGCTTACAAACCACAAAATATCACGTTTCATGATACTTACCGGCCTATCACACACTGTATGCGTGACCCTGTACTCCTGGAAACACCATTAAGATACGATTTCCTCTGTAAAGTAAAATATTGAACAGATATAATCACAAAGTAATAACATGAAAACAGCTACAGTCAAGAGAAAAAGATGGCATGAATTGAATAGAAGGTGCAAGGATGTAGAAGCCTTGTTGGGAATTAGGTGTTCCTTTCCAGGGTTTCTTTGTGTTGGCAGAATTTACAGTGGTGGTCAGCGTTTGTAGCACCGAGTTTGACCTGATGTGACTGCTGGCTGCCTGAGCTGTTGCCAGGCAGACATGAGGCTGTGGTCTACACTTTGAGAAGCTGTTATTATCACATGATACAAACGAGCGTAGTGATTTATATCACAATCCACAAGATAATATCCACTTTATGAATATTTCCATAGAACTTTAAAAGGCCTGATTACCCTTTGGAAGCCACTTTGGTCTGTGGGTTTGATCTTATAACTTCAGCATAGAAAGGGCTACATATGTTCAGCACAGGCAACTTGCAAAAGAAAAAAAAGTTACTGTCATAAAGTGGACAGACAGCGCCAATGTGCTTTTCAAACAAAGCATGGCTATTCAAAGATCCCAAAGTTGACTTTTGAATCCTGACATATAAAAAGAAATCGACATCAAGGGGCATACCTGTTCAGACTATTCAGACTGGTGTGAATTCACACACACACACACACACACACACACACACATATATATATATACAGATGTAAAATTTCAGTGTAGGCGCATGGCATTTGTGCTAACCACAAAATATTACATCAGATCGTAATGTTCATCACAAAGAGTCACGTTCATGAACAGAGCAAGCGAAAACATCCAAACCCAGATTTTATATACTAACATTTACCATCTGTATATAATAGAGAATTCCAATGATGTTAGTACCAGTACACATGGGTGTAGAGGGAAACGTTTAGTATGCAGACTTTCATGATGCCAATCTGGTATAGACAATTTAGTTAAAGAAATGTGTCAGGATATGTGGGGAAAGGTGGAAGAGGAGTTCTTACTTCCAAGAAATAAGTAGAAAGAGTAATCCCAGGTTGTGGGATGAGCTAAATCTCAACATTCGTAGAGTAAAATAGAAAATATACTAGTATATATATATATAATATAATAGTAAAATATACTCCAATATTTTCAGTGGGCTGGCTGTGAATGTAAAATACCCAAATAATAACTGGGCACATAGAAGCTCAGAGACAACCACCTAAGCAAATGCAAAGGTTGATTAAATACCTGAGAGCAGA
>VURO01023706.1:0-11042 GCA_015108175.1 Pelvicachromis taeniatus | reverse complement strand
TTTTTATTTATAGTTGTTTCTTGAAACATACCCTTTAGGATCTAGGTATATCTGGGATGTACTCATAATACTGATAATATTGCCTGTCATTAATAAGAAAAAAGTAGCATGTTCACAACCCAGTTGGGTTTGTGTCACGAGTGACAGTTAATGGATAACCATGAATGCTGAGCATGCTATGACATCAGTTAATAACATTTGCAGCCTCCCAAAAATCAGTCAAAACAACCACATTTGTTTTGCATTTTTATGCGTATGCAGCACATTGTGAGATTCATTTTAAACAGCCCATAGCAGGAAAAAAAAGACTTGTTGTGTCATGTTCTTTGCAAAACCTGTCATCCCGCTTCAACAGAACATCTCCCCATAACCTCATGCTCCCGTCACTGCTGAACAGTGAAGAGCAGGGGATGGGTGATCTATAATTAACCAGTGAGTTGGTGTTGATGTCATTGACACAGCGTGGAGGTAGAAGGTGGCAGTGCCAAGGCACCTGTTGTTGTCAAGCGTGGCATCTGATATCATTACCTACCCAGCCGGAGTGCCAATGTCCCCGCTGGGCCGCGAACTGTCCGAGCTACCACCAACAATCACCTTTCACACACACTCACGTATATATATATATATATATATATATATATATATATATATACACACACAAAAACACACACATCATTGACTGTCATCGTGTCCTCCTTTGCATAACCAACTCTGACGGTCCTAACACCTAGAGGGCAGAGATCCACAGAGAGTTTCAATTACTGTTAATGATATTTTGATGGTAGCCGGTTAACTTATGCAACCATCAGTATACAGCTGTACAAATATTTGATAGGGAAACATTCAGAATCTACAATATGTGAATATCTGGGTATAAAGCCTTAAAGGTTTAAAGACACAGTCCAATATTTTGGTCATGCTTGTGATCAGATAGGAAACAGTTCAAGGGAAATGTAAGTAACTAAGTAAAGTAAGTAAAGTTTAGTGTTTTTCAAAGACTTGTCAGTTTCAACTCAAATCAAAGTAAGTGTCATTCATCATTTTCCTTTCCATATTTAAGTGAAATGGCATCAGTGTTAAGATTTTTAAAACCACAAAGGGAAATGCCATGAACAAAAACACTACAACCATAATCCTGATATTTAATAACAGGCCCCTTTGAGAAAATCTCTCTACTCACCTTTGAATTTATAGTTTTGTTTAACCTTGGACAAGCGGCCTCAAGTTTTAGTTCTTTTCATTCATATTCAATTTTATTTTGATCATAAAGCGCTGATGTTTGGTTTCTTCTCCTCTGTTTATGCACGATTCGGATCATTATTCTCTTGTAGTGGCTGTGACCTGTGACTGAGATGGAGCACCCTGACATTGACAGTGTAGTCAGGGCACTATGGTTTGCTCCAGAATGCCTTAATTAGCTTTTGATTTCATTGGACCCCAAACAGAGTCAATGCAGCCTGTGCCAGATGCAGCAAGCAGCGCCATGACACCAAGCCTCCTCCGTGCTTCACAGTGGGCATGGTGTTAATTTCTTTGAAAGCTTTTTTGCTTTGTTTTGTGAACACAAAGCTTATGTGACTTCTCAAAAAGCTCTAATTAACTTCATCTGTTCAAAAAATATCTACCCATAAGCATTGGTTCTTGTCAGCATTCAAATCCCAGTTCTTCCTTTTTCAAAAGTTGGGTCTTCCAAGGAGCTGACTTTCATTCGGAAAGCAACAAATGGTGCAACTGGAAACTGTCAATTTGTCAGCTTGTATCTATTTTGAAGTTTTCTTGGTTCTTTTCCCACCATTCAGACTTTCCTCTCTAATAATATTACCAGCTGTGGTCACAGGAACACCAAGCTCCTCCGAGATGGTCTTGTAGTCTTAACCTTGAACATAATTGTAATTATTTTCTTACTTATCTCCTCAGACAATAGCATTCTTTCACTTTCCCACATTCAGTGCGGCGCACACAGTGATGCCAAAGCACCATGGGTACTTTTATCCATTTAAATAAGATAATGACTAATATATTTGATAGAAGCCTCCTGCGGTACTAATTGAAGACATAGTCTGCTTGAAATGTCACTACAATCCATATTTATTACCCCTTCTGAGGGGTATCAATAATTTAATCCAAGCTATTTTACAATGTGTTAGTAAAAGAAACATGCCTTTGGCTCTTCTTACAACTTAGTTTTTTATTACTGTATTTCAGTCCAAAGACATGCAGGTATTCACACACTAGACTGCTGCACACAAAGATGTATGAAAAATGAATAGAACATTTACAGTGAGACAATGTGACCGTTCCGGCTTAATGCCACATATTAGTGTAGCAGCTTTCCCAAGCAGATCAGAATGCATAAGCCCTGGGTACTGACAGGGATTTCACAGCCCAAACCGATTTTCAGGCTGGCAGGATACACACACACACGCACGCACGCACGCACGCACGCACGCACACACACACACACATACTCGAATCCATATCAAAAAACACAGACAAATATATATCATGACATAGAGCTGGGGTGTAAATTTGTTTATGTTTTTCCCTTTTTTTTGACGTTATGCCAGTATATCACATAGTCGTTCGCACACGATTGTACAGTTATTTCTTTACCTATTATATTTTGATGTCGACAATTCTGCAATTTGCAGTGTGTCAACAACTAAGAATCATTTCTCAATAACTTTGTACTTTCACTCCTTAATGAATCTTTACTGCAGATGCATGCATCAATAAATTAACAGACATATTTACAGAAGACTTTGATGGCATGTTTTTTTTTTTTTTTTAATTGCAATAACCTAAACCCCTGGGCAAGCAAATCCCATATTGTATTTTTTTTCTTTTTTTTTAATGAATCGGTAGCTCCCCAGATAGGCAATAAAGACACAGCAGTGCTCTACATTATTGATTCAGTTTCATAACAACATGGAATGTCTTTATTCACTGCAGTTGGTTGAGAAGAAATCACACATGCTTTTATTTTATTTTTTTAAATCATTGCACCAATTAGTGAAGTTGAGGCCTTTTGCTTTAATAAATCCTGTAAGATTTGATTTATAATAAAAAAATTGCATTATGCTCACCATGGTGTTGCTGTATTACAAATTTAAAGTCTTTTACTATATAACCAAACATTTAGGAAATATATTCCGTATGTCAGTTATGTACACAGCCATGTACAGAATAGTAAATGTATAAAGCCAGGCAAACACACAACAAAAGAAAGACATAACTACAACAAACTTCTATGTTTAATCATTAATGGTTTGACAATAACCATGATCACCACAGGAGGGGCATTGGTTTTCTGTCTGCATAAACAAAGTCTTCACAGCTGTCTGTCCAACACATTGTCAGTAGTTATCATGAAATCTAGTGAACAACACAGTTTTGATCCAGTATATAAAAAAAGAAAAAAAAACAAAACCTAACTTTAAAAAGAAAAGACAAGTATTTTTTTTGTAAGTTTCCATATAAGTAACACTTCTCCTTTTTAGCGTCTCTCTTGGCCATTATCTAGTGCAGCACTATATGCTGTGGTGCGGTGTTTCCTCAGGGAGCTGGTAGCCTTTTCATTAATGTCCCTCAGAGTTAAAGCCCAATGTCCTCTGGGAGTGCATGTCATTGTCTGACAAGGTTGAGGGATTTGAGTGAATTTTCCTTCAATAATGGAAATATCCCAAGCCCTTGAGACAGACAGACAGGAGACTGGCAGGAAATATCTCAATCTGCATTGACCCTTTGTTGGCACTCTCACATACTCTTAGTGAGAAGAACATGTGCACGTACGCCCAACGCGTGCATACCTGTGCACACAGTAGACTACATCTGGATTGTGTTGCAGTGACCGTAGGCCCCTGAGTGTGCAGCCTCAGTGGCAGTGCGTGGGTGAAAGCCAGGGTCCACTGCACCATGGTGGGGGCTCTCCATCACTCTGCCTCCTGGCTTGACAGGCCCTGGCTCTGGGGCCCATCAAGGTCTTGCTGAGTGCACTCAAACTGTGCACTGCTGAGGAAGGGATTCTGTATCCTTATAATGGATTACTCACCCACATCACCTGTCTGAGTGGATTCTGTTGACCGACAGACACATGCTGCATGCAGACATGTAATCATGCACTATAACCTCTAAGGAAAGTTGGAAGCTTGATATTGTACCAAAAAAAATCTTTATCAAATCGAACATAAAGCACAATAAGAAACATCATTGGCTTTTTTTGTGTGTAAATAATGAAACACAGACATTTTGCTCTTTGTCACAAAGAAACACTGCAGAATGGATCTGCTTTTCTTCATATTGGATAGCTTGTAACGTGAAGTTCTTTCCTATCTAAAAAGGTCACATGCCTTCACTATTTCCTCTTAATTCGGACAGAGAAAGGCTGCTGGTGTCGTGCTGCTGGACACCTGCAGACCCCAGTCAAGGCTGTGCTCCTAATCAGCCTAATACATATGTGTCACATCCAACGACCCATTGGCTCTGTTCATAATAAAGGTCACTCTGTGAGAGATACTCTGTCCCCCAAGGTCCTTCTTAATGGGGAGCCACCGTTGCTTTTATTACCAAGCACGCTACTGACTTGAATATTATGGCAAGAATGTAAACTCACTGCAAACAAATCTTAGCTGTTATCATAGGACAACTTAAAATAATGTAATAGTCATAGTCTATATTTAGAACGATACAGACTATCAACTGATTGATCCTAGAATTAACTACCCTATCACATGTGTTAGGAAAGATCGATTTTAATATACTTGTATGTACTTTAGTCGTAAAAAATACCATCACACCACTGAACTGCAAATTTGATTGGATGACACACTTCATCGTTACAAAAGATCTTTGGTAAACTATCCTGCAGATCCTGAAGTTCAGAAAAGTCCCATAGGTAAGTAGCGATCACCTGACTCTTTCCACTCTCCAGAAACGACATTGCAGTGGTGTTCACCCTTTTGTGAAGAGGAATCAAGTCTTTTTGTGGAGCGTTGCTCAGTTGTGCTTTGCTGTGCCCCTGTGGCACAGAGGAATAAGTTGAATATTACACAATGCAGATAAGCAGCAGAATCAATGGACGCTTATCTTAAATCAACAAAATCATTTCTTTAATACTCCATAAAGGTTTAGAAACATTATTTCCCAACAACACATCCTTAATTTACACATATCTATACATATTTCCTTATCTCTTTCCCCAAAGTAATAATTAAAAAAATGAATATCCCACTTTTTATGGCAGCATGAAATTAAGACATGTTTAGAAAGTTTAAACCAATTAAGCACTAATTGCAACAACACCTCCTACTTCCTCTGAGAAAACTTAATTGTGTTGTTTGCATTGTCGATTATGAACTCATAATATAACACATGCATAGAGGTTAAAGAGTCAACAATTCCTAGCATTGCTTATAATGGGGGAAAAGTATATCATAAGGTTTTCATTTTTGTTTCTGTTTTACCTCGATACATCAGTCACAGGAAAAGCCTATTAGCACAAGGTTAAGAACAATGTATCCCTTTTCCCCTTAGACAGATACTGTACATCATTTTTAGTAAAAGCCGAAAAGCTATTGCTGGTAAATAATGGTTATAGAGGTCAGGTATCGATCTGCTGCTGAAGGGGACCTTAGGGGCATGTTACCAAGGGCTATTGTTGCTTGTCAATGATCCCTTTATGGCCTTGAACTCGACAGGTCTGCTATCATAAATCAAGGTTAAACTAGCCCTCTAATAGCAAATCAATGATGGTCAAATAGATATTATCATGTGATTATAATTCAGTCAAGTAAACTATTAGTCAAAACTATAATAGCCTTTATAGTCTGTCTCCAGTGCTCCCAGTACAGAGGAGAAAGCTGCAGATTCTCTGTAAAGGTTCTACGTTGATGCAGACTGTTTTCTGAGTTCACTGTTCTGCCTCGAAGTCACGCTATTGCAAAATGGCAAGGTCCTCCATTAGTTTAACAGAGGATGTTGCTGAGATTTGAAAACAATGTAGAAGTTATATTGAGATAACCTTTACACAAGAGCAGATATTTCACTTGCATTAAGATTACCCCGAGTGTAACCTACTTGTTATTTAGCTCTAAGCCTCCTCTATCAATGTGCTTCTAGCGACTTGAAAGCAGCATCAGTCAAAAGTGTCTGCTATGCAACTAAATGGAGCGCAGGGACATATCTATCTAACTATAACCTTTGCAGCACTGATATTTATGATAAAGACCATTAGGTATTTGTGAGATGCTTGCGCAGGGGCTTTAAGGCTAACAACGATCGTGAAACAAGGCACTATCCGGGGGTGTGTTGGGTGCCGTGTCATCCGTCTAGGCTTTCATGGAAATGCCACTGCTTAGAAATTTTTTGAGAGGTAATGATACAAACGTTGCGTCTAAAGCTTCTGCCGTAAAAACCACGAAGGACAGTAGGAAAAATGCATTGTTATTTTTGATCTCCCCCCCACCCTTTTCTTATTTTTTCCTTTTTATTTATCGTCTCTTTTTTTGTTTGCCACATAGACTCTACTCATCACAGGCAGTATCACAGGCACAGGCTGGAGAACTCTGTATTCACCTTGCTGTCTTAAAGAAGAGTCTATACTCTGAGTAGCTGATTACAGAAGCTAGAAAGAAGGGAGAGGCTGGTATGCCCCAGTTTGAGCACTTGAATTAGAAAATACACTGCAGTGACAGCAGTGTGAGGATACTGATCTGACTTTAAATTCAGTCTTTAAAACTTTGAATCTAATGTATTCTTTGCTAAGGTGCTTTTCACAATAGATTCTAATAGATGCAAATCAAATGATAGCATTTATACTAATTAAAACATGTACAAACACATAATTGCTCTTATTCATGCAGATTTCATTCAGTAGGCAAAATGCACCTCATCAAGCATACCTCTGTTTAGTGTCTTAGGTTGTGCATCTCAATGCTAATATGCAAAAATGTAAACTACAAACCAAATAGTGCTCTATCAATTGCATCAACACAGCAGCGGGAAGCCCCGTTTCTTCTTTTGCATATTCATAGGACAACTGCATTCACGTCAACGTGATTGTACTTTGATTCCACATGATAAAAGCCTATCTCGTTTCATTCTTGCACCTTTCTAGTCCAAAACTAGACACTCTGATTTGGTAAAATGTAATTCTAATTTATCATTTTTCTGCCCAAGGCAAAACTCTCTCAAGCCTGAGGCTGTTTGAAAAGCAGTCGGACACAAAGACAGACCCTGGGAACTTTGCCCATGCAGTCAATCAGTCCGACACCCCAGAGTGCCCAGACCCGAACAGCTTGTTTTTTGTCCACAGATATCAAACAACTTCTCCTCTCCCGTTAGATAATAAAAACATGTAAATAGGACTGAGGTGTTTCTGTCTTTTTTGCTCAAGATGGTTGGTGGATACACTGTGTTTCTGTGGTCAGGGGCTGGGCAGCAGAGCAGACATCAAAGGCCGGTGGAGGTTTGTGACGGTGAATGCAGCTGGTGTCTGAGTCTCTTTGCTGGACAGAGCTACAGGCAGGGCCTCAGCTGCCCCACAATAAAGACACACAGGGGAAGGCAGTGCCTTCAAAGGCTAGACAAATACACACGCTCAGTTTTATGCAGTCAAATATACACACTTATGAACGCAAACCACACGAACACAAAACAATGTCCCCTGAAAATTATTTTCACAAACCAAAACATCACGCAGTTTCTACAGACAGATCATGAAATCACGCTGGTTTTATGCTTTTTCTTCATCTTTCTTTTGCCTAATTTCTGTGTGTTTCCTGGATTTTTTTTTTTTTAAGTAACACTGAACTAACTAATTGCTAACGGTTTCCTCGGCATCTGTGTAAATATTTTATTTACAGAAGAAGGTTTCAAAGAGGCGTCTCAAAATGTGGGCCGTCAAAGGAACGCAAGTGTCCCAGGGAGATTTGAGTTGGTCACAAGCCACATGCCAAACAGCTAATGTAATTGCTGGGACATTATCTGGTAACAGAGTTTTTATTCATAAATCATTACATTTACTGAATTTGTTTCTGTCTCATAACTACAAAAAGAAATAAATTGATCAAACATACAGTATAGAACATACATAAATATTATTGTGACTCCTGACAAATGTGGATCTGCTTAGGATGAAAATGATCAACAACGGTAGGTTATGAACGACTACATTTGTGGCTATTAAATAGTATAATGGGATCGTTTTTCATCCAGAGGGAGAACAGGGGAAAAAAAAAACAATCGGAAGGACAAAGAGGGAAATCCTGATGGCATGCTGTGGACAGCTTTACATCTTATGTGGTCCTGACTTCACAGTGGGAATCTGTGTCAGTGCTGTTGACAGTTTTTCCCTTGTGTCCACTCAAGAAAGTATCTCAAATGTTCTGGATGTGATAAAACAACGGCACTGTCCACTTTCAGTTATCTGACTGGAGGCGAGTTTTCAGCAAAAACAATTGATTTGTATTTTTACGTTATAGCAATAAAGTTTGTTTATTTCACTGTAAAATATCCAAATATTTCCTTTTGATTATCAGTATGTCTGTTCATACTCATTTTTAAAAAGATGACATCAGAAGATAGTGGACTCAGTTCCAGATTTTGCCTGTAGAGGGCATGCCTGAACAGCAATCTGGTCAAGCTCAGTGAGGAGTCCACAGGCATACAATATCCCCAACAGGAGAAAAGCACAGGCCGACTTTTATCTGTGTGTAAAGGGAAGATATGGTTTTGTTACCCAGATGAGAGCGAAAGTATTATTCCAGTGCTGATTAACTTAGATTTAACAGCACAATCATTTTGCATTGACTTTGGAAACCGCATTTGATTTAAAACAATGACATACTGCCTCAGATCTCTGTAGGCATCTTTTGTAGAATAACCCAGCATACCTGCATTTTATTAAGATTATTTAAACTTTTAACACTGAACATCTCACTTTGTTGAAATACCACCCTCACTCAGAGGCAATTTAAACAAACGACTCATTAAAATAACATCTTCTTTTCTCTCTAAACGGGTTAGAGGTCCTGAATAAAACATGACTTATCTATTGCGATCACGTTAGTCAAGCCATTATTCATTTAACCATTTATTTATTACTCCATTCATCTACATAAATATTTAACTATGTCTTGGCATCTTTATGGACTGCTTGCTCTGCTGCTCAATTACAAGGAGCAGTGTCCTACCATGGCCATATGCCTTCTATCTGGCGACACTATATCTCCACAATTTATGGATGCCAAGTCAGAGTAATATCATTCTGTTGGGTTTTATGTATATGTATTCAAGTATTAATCTGGGCCTAATGACTGGTAACAATATGTTCTAGCCTGTGTGCCCAATAGGATTACAACTGTATATATATAATATAACTTGGCATACAATGAAGTGATTTTTTTTTTATTGTGTAGTTTAAATGGGCGCCGATATGGGGTCCTCGTGAGAAGTGTGGAGACTGTGAGGGAATATGGCCACCGAGTAGCTTAAGTTGAATAGATGTATGCTTTATTACTCACCCCCCATATATTCACACCATATATTATAAGCTCGTACAAGTTTCCACTTCCCCTCCTACAACAAAAGCTCCTGCTTGTTTGGTGAGGGGAGCATGGAAGCATGTGGTACCAAGAGGAAGCGAGGAACCGTAAACACCCACCATGGGTCCTCCTTCAAAGTGATGAACAGCAACAAAAGCAGCACTGGTTGTCTGCTGAGAAACAAAAAGAGCATTTGACCACCTGGGTGCGCATCATTTTCTCATGTCATTTCTCAAGTATGACTATCAAGAGATGTTCGCTTCAACTTTATACGTGGCAACCTCAACCCAAGTCTCCAAGTCGTTTGGAGCATTCTGTATTCTCTTGGACTTGCACGGCTCACGTCGTGCCACCTGTTTTTATGGTGAGATAACTCACTGGCATTCTGGGTTACACACCTTTACATGTCAATTTAATTGTTAGGTCCCTACGAGACACAGCCACTGTTTTATCAATTGAGATGCACATTATTGCCCGAAAACTGAAGGGAGAAGATGGAAGGACTTTTTGAGATGTTGTTCAAACAACTGCTTGTAATCAGCAGCGGATTACAAGCAGATTGACTACTTTACCACATAGCACACCTTTCAAATGTGATATAAATTATCACACCTAAATATAAAGTCATAATTCCAGAAGAAAAACGTCACTTATGACACTTCATGCCCCAGCCTCATGGTTCCAAAACGGGTGGGGGGGGGTCAAATCACCTCTAGATGCCTTTTAGAGTTTGTGTTGCTGATTTAAATTGGGGGAACTCTACAAATCAACAGCAAATCAAACATCCAGCCCACATAAACCCACCCCCATATCCCCAAAAAGGTCTCTTTGTCAATTACAATCAGAGGCACTTGCTGTTGTCTCTCCCTTTCTTTCTCCCTTTCCTTTTTTTAATGCACCTCCTAAAATCACAGAATAGTACCACTGAATCCTCAATAGAAATCCATGCATCCGGAACAGTTTAATAACCACTTTTTCTTTTACTTTTTAAAATTTAGATTTTGTGTATACATATACATTTACTAGACCTATTTGCTTCCTTTGTGAGCACATAGATATTTGGTAATATTTAGCTTTCCCAAGCTAAAAATGCATTTTATTTTTTTGTTTAGAGACGATTGAGCAATCACATGCTCTAATAGTTTCTTACAGAAGACGCAGACCTAAATTCATGTGGCTAAATAGTATGCATGCTTTCTCTGTCTTTTTGCCAGTTACCAGACATTTCTGTCAATAGAACAGATTTTCTTCTGACTATTGGATAGAAATCCTTGAGAGAAAAATCCACAGTCTCATTGCAGCTACAGACCGTAGCATTGCAATATGCAACAGACATGCTTATCTTTTTTTCTAAACACATCCCATGTCTGTCTGGTGAAGCTGGTGACCAGTGGCATCCCGCTGGCTCAGCTTGGCCTGCGAAGTCGGTCTGGCGCATGGGTGACATATCTGGCATGCCACTCTTGGCTCTTTTTTTACACCACTGAGTGCGTGTGACTG
>VURO01023705.1:12351-23709 GCA_015108175.1 Pelvicachromis taeniatus | reverse complement strand
CATACACCACATACACATGCAGGCAGTCTGAGATTAGTGAGCCGAAAATCCACAGACCTGTGGCACATTCTCCAAGACTGAATTCAATTCAATTCAATTCAATCCATCCATCCATCCATTCTCAGCCGCTTATCCTTTTCAGGGTCGCGGGGGGTGCTGGAGCCTATCCCAGCTGTCTTGGGGCGAGAGGCGGGGTACACCCTGGACAGGTCGCCAGTCTGTCGCAGGGCTAACACACATAGACAGACAACCAGTCGCACTCACAGTCAATCTCGCATTCACACCTATGGGCAATTTAGGGTTGCCAATTAACCTATCCCCACTAAGTGCATGTCTTTGGACTGTGGGAGGAAGCCGGAGTACCCGGAGAGAACCCACGCAAACACGGGGAGAACATGCAAACTCCACACAGAAAGACCCCGGCCTGATGGTGGAATTGAACTCAGGACCTTCTTGCTGTGAGGCAACAGTGCTAACCACGGTGCCACCGTGCTGCCCCATCTGTGCCTCAGTCAGAAGGCCCAGAAATTTCTTTTATTATAATTATTATTTATACATTTTTTAGATACCTATGTAACACCAGTGTATTGCACATATACACACACCCACTTTGTCAAAGCAGGTTTGTATAGATTTTACAGCGTGGGCAGATGATTCCGGTGACTGAAAATATCCTGGGACCAGAAATGCTTTTTTTTCTCCTCTGTTTTATTTGGAGAAGCTGCTCCCACATCCATCCAAGAGAACCAAATTGTCCTATGACGTTCCTGTGAACATCTGTGTGTGGATCACATTGTTTTTATTCTCTCCAGCGATGGGAAACTCACTGTGAGATGAGACCGCTCAAAGGAGCCACACAAGAGCCCACGAGAGCAAGACCTGAACGAGACACAGCAGGTTCAGTAATGAGAGTGCTGCAAACTGTCAAGGGCAATTTGATAAGACGTTTAATGACGAAATGCAAAGGCGTGGTCTTAAATATGGAAAACCTAAATGTCTGGAGATGCTAAAATCACCTCAAATTCAGCATCTACTGATTAAAGGCCCCCGTCCTCCAAAAGAGTCGTGCTGTTTGTATATCACTGCCAGGTCACTGATGAAATGCTAGGAAAAAACAAAACGAAAGTCTGAGGAATGTATGCTTCTCACCTCTCCTCTCCAACCTGCACTTAACCTTTCTGTGGTTTGGATTCAGGAACTGCCAAACTGGTCCCAGCCCCTTTGGACTCCTTTTATGGTCTGCTTCCTGTGGGATTATGCCAAGTATGTTGGGAAGAAGGGGGAGTATTGCCTGATGTTTGGAGAATGTGTTGATTTTAAGCAGTGTGAGAGCAGCAGGGTCATTCTTTATATAATAAATATACTCGCCCACTGTTAAATTACAGTTGGCTTTTGAATTGTTTGATTAAAGGGCGCTACGAATACATTTGTGGTTAACGGCTGTTTCCTGGAAGGGGAGGAAAAATGAATAGCTTTGATATATTGTGATTTCTACCTGTCTAACTGATGGAAGTAATTACTCTGATTAAGTTGTGACTGCTGGTTATGATGAATTTTTTTTTTCGCTGTTCAGCTTCCCTCTCTTAATCGGCATAATTAAGTAAGTTCTAGCAGTTGATCTCAGTGCTAGTCTACCTCAGGTGAGGACTGCTTTCACATCAATACAGTTACTGCTGACCCTGCAAGCTGCTTAACAACCCACCTCCATCCCCTCCGCTCCAGTGTTCTGGACACATCTGTTGTCGGCTCCCTAAGAGAGTTCAGGCTGTGCTGAAGAATAAAGGTGGTGACACGAAATATTGACTTTCACGGTTGTTAGCATTGTACAAACTCAGTTTTTTTTTGCCTTATATGTTATTGAATGCTTGGACATTCTTGGACTGAATGCTTGCTTGGACATTTCAAAGAATGCTTGGACATTTGGACATGCTTGGACATGCTTGGACATTTCATAGAATCACTGATCCTATTTTCCACTTTCTGAGAATGAGAAATAAGAAATGGCTCATGATTCCTGCCCATTGCTGTATGTTTTCATAAATAGCCAAGGCTGTAGCTTTCTTTCACAGCCTGACGTTTGCATCAGCTTTTCCGAGAGCTGTCCAGAGGAAATACTGTCAGAGTAAAGAAAGGATCAAGTCCTTTAAGGACAAATATTGGTAACAGTTTTGTTTATGTTTGAATTTTAAAAAAAGGCTCAATTGTCAGTAATTACGTGTTGGGTTGGATCTACAAAGAGAAATATTGCACCATGACTGGTGCAGATGCAAATGTTACACTCTGACTGCCGGCCAGCACACAAACACCTTGCGCACATGAGAGGCTGCGGTCTGAATCCAAATAAAAAACAAGACTGCCATGTAAGAAAAGTTACACAACGCCAAATAAACTCTCTAGCTTTGTCACTGAGGCACAGATGGTAAATATTACAGATGACTTTTCTATATTGTAAATAACTCCCTTTGGATTCAGTCCATTAAGAGCACACGTCATCATTTCAACCGTGATGTGTAAATAAAGGAATGCGAAAATCAGTTTCTGTTAAAAAAGCATTTATCTTTCGGTATCTGACTGTACTGTAAACATTTGGAAATAGCACCAAGCTAACGCATAAACAACTCGATCCCTGAGCAGCGCAAATCTTTTTTGGAGTGAAATCTCTGCGGCCTTAATTCAGCGAGGTCATCGCAGTTGACTGCGGTCATTTTGTTATGGAAAAAAAAAAAAGAAAGAAAGAAAGAAACTCCAATCAAAATACGGGTTCAGATGAAAGCGGGAAAGGTCCTTGAAGTTTTTATCAGAAGATGTTCTGTTGGTAAAACCAAAGTGATGATCTTTTGATGAACTGCAGCTTTGTGCCCTTGGCAAGAGTCGCCACATTCAACAAGTCGCTCATTCCTTTATCGCACACCACACAGGAAACAGGGATTCACATTCTTATTACTTTGGATGTCCAAAGTCAGTATTAGATATCTGACTTCTAAAAGGCTAAAAATCAAGCAGATTTCTTTACGATTGGCTCGTGGACCTAAATGTACAGGAAAATTGGAGTTTGGATTTTGAGAAAGAAAACCATCGGCCCTTTGAGAGTGCATACAGCCCTTTAGTGCTGCAGTGCTTATTAATCCATTAAACCTGTGCTATATGCAGACAGTGGAGCCATTCTGAAAGGGAAAAATACGTCACATGTGCTGCAGAATACAGGAAAACCAAAGTGGACATATGAGTGGGGCTGTCAAGTTTTCAAGCTTTATTGCATGAACTTTAAAAATAAATGCAAGATTCATGCTGAGAAGTTGACACTATGAGGCCCACCAGTGAAGAAGCTCTTTTAATTTTAGCACCTAAGTTATTGCTAGATGGACAAAACTGATGCAGCTGTTATGAGCAGTGGTTCAGTGTGACTCAGAGGAAGATAAACAGTCATCGCAGTCATCATCCTGATTAGAAAGAAGGCCACGATTACTGTTTATCTGTGGACATACAGCAGAAACAAGTACAGCTATTACCTTTAAGAGGTCAGGCCGGAAAAGGTCTTTAAACACACAGTATGCATGGAAACCAGCACTCAGAGCTCCATCAGAGTTTCGTAAGCAAAAAGATTATTACCAAAGAAAATAGCAGTTCCAGTTTGACTTGGAAATGACGAAGGAAAATCAGTAATTAAGAAGAAAGGAATAAAGGTTCTGTCAAAAAAAGAAGGTGGTAGGAAGTCTGGGAAAGGAAAAAGATATTCCAAACTGTAACAATGCAAAGAGTTGTAAACAAAGGAGGAGAAAGCAGAAATGCATCAGAACTTTGAGTCACACAAGAAAATTTGCAATTTGTTTTCACTGGGGGAAAAGAAGTGTTGCGTTCAAGAATGCTCTGAATAAATCTTATTGCATAACTGTGTATAAAGCAGGGAAAGCCTACGTCATGACAACAAAGGAGAGGAGCTACGAGTCAGAGAGAATGCGCTGTTTATCAAAATGCCCAACTAAACATCACTGAAGATCACGTTGACATCGTCAAACAAGAAAAAACGAAAAAGATTGTTTTCCATTTAGAAGGGTCTGCCGTGAGAGACGACGACTCCTAGAAGTTTTAGTTCATGTGTTTTATTAGTCTGTTATTTAGCAACAAAGAGGATCCAGGAGTAGAAATTGTCTTCATATTTTTCACCGGGATTTTGATTATGAAGCATAATGTTGTAATCATGTAAAGCAGTCTGGAATGCCACATTGCGTGTATTTATATCCTGGTGGGGACATCTCATTGACATAATGCTTTCCCTAGCTGCTTACCCTAGCCCTAACCATCAAAAATGAATGGCTAACCCTGACCCTTACCCTAAATCTAACCATAACCTAATTGTAACCCTGACACTAAAACCACATTTTGAGTCTCAAAAATTGCTTCAAACTCGTAGGGACCGGGGTTTTGGTCCCCATGAGGGCTGTTGGTCCCCACAAGTATAGTAAACTTCCAATTTTTGGTCCCCACGAAGAAGTTAATACCCATCCACAGCACTCCTTGGCTGAGGACTTGCATTTCACTGATACAATGAATTGAATTATGAACCGATCTTGCAGCCCTGGCACTGTAACTTCTGACCAAAGTTGGGCAGTAAGGCGTTAAAAGTAACGTGTTACTGTTAATCCGATTACTTTTTTAAAGGAACGAGTAAAGTAAAGGATTAATATTGCAATAATATTGCACGCTGCATTGCTAAACCGTGATTTTGTTTGAGAGAGTGTCTCATGACAATTACGTATGCGTGTTCGACATTTGTAGCAGCAACACCCCAACCGGTCGCAGCAGATGGCCCCGCCCCTCCCTGAGCCTGGTTCTGCTGGAGGTTTCTTCCTGTTAAAAGGGAGTTTTTCCTTCCCACTGTTGCCAAAGTGCTTGCTCATAGGGGGTCATATGATTGTTGGGTTTTTCACTGTATGTATTATTGTAGGGTCTACCTTACAATGTAAAGCACCTTGAGGCGACTGTTGTTGTGATTTGGCGCTATATAAATAAAATTGAATTGAATTGAACAGACGTGTGTAGATCAACAATGGATATTATGGAGTGTTGGGGAGAGTACGACCGTGCAGCGTTTAAAGCATTGAAGTACTCATACTTTTTGATTCTGTAACGTCTGCTGTACACTCTGTGTGGGAAGAAAACTTCTTTCTACAGCAAAAAATTTAACTTCAAATCTGAGTAAGCACCGAGCACGCTGCCACGGGAATGTGAATTTCACAGAGTAACCCCCGGATCCCTCCAATGACCGCTGTGGCACCGGGCAAACCTCCACTGGCCCCACGCCTGCTACACAGGTGAAAATAGATCTAAGAATGACAGGACTCAGTGCTGCTGAATCTTTGATTTTCTTTCTTTTCTGCTGTGTTTTACTTGCATCTATTTGAAAGAGTGTAAACACAAACAATTATTTTATTTTATATGCTGGAATATACAGAAAATAGCTTTAAATGTTAAATGTTTCCAGTCAGTGACTGCTGCATATAATTTAATTTTTGATTAAAAATTTTTTGATTCAATTTTATATGTTAGATTATGCAGAAAAATAGAATGGGCTCAAAGGTCTATTGCTTTATTATGTATTCAGGTTGTGTATTATTTAAAAAAGTAACTAAATGATAAAGTAACGAATTACTTTTGAAAATAATCAGCAAAGTAACAAGATTTCTTTCTTGGAGAAGTAATCAGTAATTAGTTACTAATTACTATTTTCAAGTAACTTCACCAACAAGCACTGCTTCTGACTCTTGAAAACAATAAGGTGATGGCCAAAAAAATGTTTATGCTTCAAAATGCAGAGTCCAAAACCACGACTATACAATATGCTGACAAATGTATTTGTTTGCCTGACTTCACACACATATGAACTTGAACGACATCCCATCTTAACACATACGCTTCACTATAATGTCGCACCACCCTTTGCAGCCATGACAGCTTAAACCTTACTGAAAAGACTTTCCATAAGGTCTAGGAGTGAGTTTATGGAAATCTTTGACCATTAGTGAAGTCGGACACTGAAGATGAACAAGAAGGCCTTGGCTCACAGTGTCTGCTCACCTCCAAAGGTGTCTTGTCAGGCGGAGTTCAGGAGGTCAAGTTCTTACACACCAGACTCGCTTTATAGACCTTGCTTTGTGAAGTGGTCATTTTGTAACAGGAAGGGGCCGTTCCCAAACTTTACCCACAAAGTTGGGAGCATGAAATTGTCCAAAATATCCCAGCGTGCTGAAACATGAAGAGTTTCTTTCACTGGCGCTAAGGGGTCGAGTACAAATACCAAAGCAAAAGGAGCTCAACCGTAAACGTAGCAGCAGTCATATTACCGTATTTCTTCTAATAGTGGCCTGTCTCTTATTGACGCCGGTTTGAAAACATGTCACGACAAATAGACGCCGGTTTCCAATAGTACGCGGGTGACCTTCGACCCGGAAGTCCCTCCGCGCTGTCGTCGCTCCTCAGCGTCTCATCACTTGGCCAGCTGTTTCCAATCAGCCGTCATCTACGACCAGCAGCATTTAAGCTGGATGCACGGCGACCGTCGAAGTGGTCGAACCTGCTAACTGTGATTTTCTGGTCTTTTACTTCCTCTCCTGGAGAGTCGGACGGAGAGAAGTTTCGGGGAGCACCACTCGTCCACTGGGCTACCAAGACAAGGAGACACTCGGGAGCAAAGGAGGAGCACAATTGGGAACTGCATTATTTGTGAACTGTTGGAACACATTTTGGAGCACCGTAAGTAAACTCACTGTCTTTTCACCTCAGTCTAAAAACCGCGCCTGGGTCCTCTTTCCCTCTCACTTCCATCTGAGAAGGGAATAAAAGCCGGTCTCCAACAACCGCCGGTCTCTTTTAAACGCCAGGCCGGCCGAATAATTTTTTGAATAAACGCTGGGGCTACTATTGCAAGATATACGGTAATCAATTAATCACTGATGGGGAGTATTTCTCTGCAGAATAATTATTTTACTTCTAAACTTTATTATTACAGTTTTATGTGTTCTGAGGTGTTTTTGACAATGTTTTACTCCCTCTTTTCCTAAAGGAATTTAAAAAAAAACTTCCATCACCTTTCATTGTCAGCTAATAGCAAATAATATTTGGTAATAGTGTAGATATTTATTTAATTATAGAAGTAATAATATTTTAGAATTCTTCAGCCAGGAGGGAGCGCAGAAAGCTGAAAACATTCATTTGTATGGAAGGCAACACAAACGGTAGGCTTTAATCAGATCCAGTTTAAACAGTGGAGGGAGATGCCTGCTCGCCTTTCCGTACATGTCACCCCACACCACTGCTAAATGCTTAAGAAAACAGATACCTCACTGCATTCTTGCTTGTACTGTGGTATTGGTAATGGTGTGAATATTGACTCACAAGCAGGATTTACTGGGAATGTCAGCCAAAAAGCGAGAAGGCCATTAATAATGTAAAAACATCAGGTTGAAGCTCTTCATTTTTCCATGTGAAGTCATTTTATGTTTGTTCTTCTCAACATAATCAAATTTTATACTCATCACTTTTAAATCCTTTATTTGAAAAAGTAATTTAAAGTCCAAAAAACACAACACGATCAAAACTGGATAAAGAATAATTCTTAGGGTCAAATCAGGTTGAAGACCACATGGTCAATTAAATGCTAAATACTTCAGCTGTGTCGTTGCCTTTGTACGTCCATGTTTGGTGTGTGAGAGAGAGAGAACCCTGTCTTTAAACTGTGTTAAACTGTGCTCTCATGATTTCAAGGGGATTAAGGTCGAAGGATAGATTGAAGTAATTCAATAAGTTAATCTCTATAAGCATATTCTTTTGGCCTCTTTTTGGGGTTTCAGCACCATGATGCTTCCAGCTATTCTCCTTTGTTTAGTTTTGAGAACCTAATGAAAAAAAGAAACTGAGGGTAAAAACAAGTTCCCATCTCTCTGTAGAGATTAGATCTTTGGATCCCTGAGGTGCCACTTGAAACGTCATAACCGGACTATTGTTAGCCTCGGAAGTTGCACAAAAACAGACCAAGACATCCTGAACATACACAAACTTTAGGAAAAGCAGGAAATGCCAGTATTTTGGACAGACTGTCAAAAAGTTCAAAGTAAACAAACTAGAAATGGCTGAACAAGTTGGTCAGACAATCGCAAGTACAGCTGACAACATTTCACCTCGAAGTTCCCAGCAGTTCTCTTTTACTTGCGGGCATAAATCCACACTTGTGTAAAATATGCGTCCCGTTTGTTTAAAATTCATCAGTTTGATTTGTCGGCTGAAGCCTCATCCACTGATGAAAGTGTTAGATAATGGTGGAAGTGAAGTGCCGTCTGAGAGACCACTCTAAACCTGCAGTGAGCTCATATCACGGGTATTTATGGTCCACTGCGGTGATTCATGAGACATAATTCATAGTCGAGTGCTCGACATGATACTGACCCACGTGGCACCACTTTGGAACAGACTCTTACACCTCTGCAAGTCTCTACATCAGTGTCACAACAGACACTGATGGATTTCAGAGGACTTTGATGACTCACTGACTTCTCCTCCAGGCAAGTCAAAGGTCAAGCCTGACATTTAAGGATATACATGAATTGTCAGACAGCTGTGGTTGGATTGTCACGGCATTTGTTAAAACATTCACACCTACTGATTTGCAATAACTTTACTGATCCCTTCATTCTCAATACAAATTTTATGACCAAAAGACATGTTAACATAATGAACATATTCAAACAAACATAAAGCATTATCTGACTGGGTTTGAAATCAGCACCGAGCTGTCTAACTTCACAGAGCTCTAGGCTGCATATTATTTATTTATTTATCATTTCTACGGCATAAACCACACAACGTTCATTAGATTATCTATTTTAGATTGATGGAATAACTACTAACAGTCGTCTAATGACAGAAAAACAGTAGTAGATTGATACGTCTGTCAATCTCCTGCTCTCCCAAAGAAGCCTTTTTATTTATTTATTTTATTTTAAAGTCCTTATAAATAAAATAAATTTCCCACACGTGGGAAATTTTGCAGTCCTCTGCATTTAACCCAGCAGTGGGCAGTTACCAATTCAGCGCAGTGTGTGTGTAGAGCCCAGTGTGTAGAGACTGTACCTGGTTCAGGGGTACCTCAGGGTAGCCGTTTGGTGGATTCAAACCCCGACCTTCCGATCATGGGGTGAACAGTCTACCTACTGAGCAATACCTGCCCTTGGCTGGGATAATGGAGGAAGGATAAAGGTAATCATACCAAATATCGACTTTCAAGCTTGTCAGAATTTTACAAGCTATGTTTTTGCCTTTATATTGTAATTGAAATGTATTGCAATAAATCGATTTCTTAGCAAAATAT
Source organism: Pelvicachromis taeniatus (assembly GCA_015108175.1). Taxonomy (NCBI): domain Eukaryota; kingdom Metazoa; phylum Chordata; class Actinopteri; order Cichliformes; family Cichlidae; genus Pelvicachromis; species Pelvicachromis taeniatus. The sequence goes on along the minus strand of VURO01023705.1, from coordinate 14,348 downwards.
TTAAAAAAGTTGGGTGTCTCAAAACCTTTGCACAGTATGGTTGATATTGTATGGGGCTCCATATCTGTGTGTCCAAAGCAGTGTTTTCTTTTCCTGTTGTGTCAAACTAGGAGCAACAGAAGAAGCAGGCATGTTCTATGAATTACATCTTCTTTTTTAGATTTAGAGTTGTGTTCATTGTTCTGCTGCGGGAGAGACAGTAGGAGCATGTACAATGGAAAAAAGCACACACTGGGTAATTTTCTGCTCGTAAACACTGGGTCGTCACATCCATGTGGATGCTACTTGAACATGTAACACCCACCAAAACATTCCTGCAACTACATGCAGGAAAATGTATTCTCTGAAGGTAGTAACCTCTTTCATCGGGATCACAGCACAAACAGTGTTTGGGAATGATGTGCGGGATTTAAAGAGTTCAAGTTGACTTGGCCTCCAAATTCTCCAAAGCTAAATCTGATTGAGCATCTGTGGCGCGCTGAAAGGTCAAGTTGAGCCTTGGCTGCTCCGTCTCACGGCTGTGAGGACTTAAAGGATATGCTAGCAAGATTTGTTGTCTCATGCCACAGGACACTGGTAGTTCTTGTTGAGTCCACGTCTCAGTGGCTCAAAGGTATTTTTGGGGGCAAGAAGGGGACCTCGGTTTAGGCAGGTGGTTTTAATATTGAGACGATCGCTGTGTGTGGTCGGGGAATTTCCAGTTTGGATCCTGGAAAACTTCTTTTAATAACTTTGTTACATTTGCAGACCATATGAAGAGGTGGCAAAAGTACAGGCATTATTTATTTAAGTAGAAACAAAGCAAAAAGAAATACTTTGAAGGACTTTGCCTCTACACCTAAACAGAAAAATGAGAACAGTAAGGGGTTAAAGTGAGATTTGGCAGGTGAGGGAACCCTACACTACCCTCACAACTCACAATAATTTCCGAGCTCTAGTTATGTGATCAGCTGACCGGTGCTGCTGCTGCTCTGATGTTTATTCTTCTTTCTGGATTTACACGACTGAATTCAACGACATGTAGACCGCGTGAGGGGAGTTCAAGTAAAAAGCGGTCAGAAAGAGGTAACAAAGTATTTGTTACATCTTTACGTGCCATCTCTGGCTATATGTAGACTCTAGACGGGAGATGTTATGGTTTTATAATAAAGGAATAAAATGTGTTCTTCAGTCATCCATGTTTGAAGTCTTTATTATTAAAAAAAGATTAAAAGAAAAAAGGAAGGAGTTATTAAAACTTTTTCACATAACTCTCTAACTCCTCTACATTACACATAGTAGTGAAAGATGTTTGTAAGAGCAAGCTTATCTGGTATGATGATAACGCACAGAAACCCATTTACTTACTAATGCTGGCTCTCTTTCCAAAAATGCTCCGATGGTATCTGATCTTACAGTAGTGAAAGCAGAGCCAGCAGCAATTCTAGCATGCTGATCAGTTTTCCATCAAAGAGCACAGGTTTCTCCACAATGAACACATCCTCATTGTGGAGAAACCTGCATGCCTCGCAGCTTGACAAGCTCAGGCCATTGTTAACATCAACATGCTCATGATAAACAACAGACAATACACAATTTGAGTCAAACAGAGTATATCCTACTTCCGAAGACAATAGCTATTTATGTTTCTACAATTACTGCTATTTTGTGGCAGTGATTTAAAGGATGGAAACAAACATGTAAGAAGCTTTTTTGATAGAATTCAGTTTGACAGTGTTTTTATGCTCGCTGTCTTGATTGTTGTAACCTGGCTTATGTACCAGTATTATCTGAGTGCTGAATTTCTCTCTTGAACCTATTGCTCAGGAGAATACTGCAGTGACCTCCTGCGCCTTAACAGCAGGTATAAATATAAGTGAGTGTGAGACAATGTTGCAGCGATAAGCATAGTGACCATTGCAGTGGGTATACTGGGCTCTAAAGGGAGATAGATCACTTTCACTCCCTTTGTTTTAATCGATGTCTTTTTTTTTTTTTTTTTTCAGATTTTCCTTTTT
>VURO01023705.1:0-12331 GCA_015108175.1 Pelvicachromis taeniatus | reverse complement strand
TTTTCAGATTTCGCTGGTCAAACACTACTTGCCTTGCTTGCCCAGTGGGAACTTCACTGCAGTGAAGGTCACTAAACAATTACAATAAAGTCTGACTGCTCATTTGTTTATCATCTTAGCTGTATTGTTTCTTTATCTTTGAGATAAATCTTAAATACAACTGTCCCCAGTTTATTTTAACATTCTGGAAAACAATATGTTTGCTTTTGTGTCAAGACATTACAGACAAGATCAACAGCACTTACCATTTCTCTTCCTGGTTAGCCATGCTTAGCCCAAAGAGTGCTTAAAGGGGTAAATTGGTGGGATATATATGCATGTCTTGGATTGTTTCATTTCAGTATTATCCACATGATTGTGGTTTTTCTTATAAAAAAGTGTAAAAAGAAGGGCTTCCTAGAAAATGTCTAGAAAGTAACAGCTTTCAACTACCGTGTTCAGGTTTTACACTACCATAAAAAAATGTCTTCAATAAATAAATAAACCTAAACCCAAGATTGTCCAGCTATTTAGACAGCTGTTCGTAGATCTGCATCTGCAAACAAATCCAGAGGTTTTGAAGAGTTCACCAGCATACTGTATGAAGGTATTAAGCAGATAAACTTTAATGCAGGAGGAGGGAGGAAAGCTATTTTTAGTTTCTGGCCTATGCTACTGACTTGATCTCTCAGCATTTAATTCTATAAACTCACAGGATAGTTAGACACTTAGCAGAAACAGCGTAACGGTCTGGCACCAGTCTTCCTCATGACGCCTCCAGGATATCATCCATCATCTGGGGATATGTGAGTGGGTTGGTTAGGACTTCAATATTTAACTAATAGCTATTTGTGTGGCCTTACTGAAGACTGATAAGCTCCCTAAGGCTAAAAAACTGCTTTCTGAATCTAATAATGCACCCCACACTCACAGTCCTATTAAGACAACCCTTACTGTCAATGGCCCTGTTAAGATGCACATAAAACATATTCAAGTGCTGAAACTGAGAGAGAAATGAAGCAATGTCTCAGTTACTGTCAGGCTGGACATAAGTGTATAATATACTGGCTTCTGTGGTTGTGTTGGTGTTGTGGGCATTATTTATTCCAGTTTCTCAGTGTCACTATGGCTGCTGACTAAAGTACCATTTTTGTTCACAGCCCTACTCCAAAATGTTTGTCTTTTCAGTCCGTCTGGAGTAGATATGTTTACAGTGGGTGATGTGCAGCTTTAAACAGACCAAGAAACAGTAAAACTAAACTGAGGTGTTTTGTTTTTTGTTGCAGGCTCATAGGAGATTAACAGATATGAGTTTCCTTGGAAAAACTTGAACTATATTCGACAGACTGTCATTTCACTGTGAACTTCTGCTGAATTTTATTTATCAAGATCAACAGAGTAAACAGTTGTATGGCCCTTAACTTCCCATCTGACTATCATGAATTTTCTGGAAAAACTCCATGGAGAAGATAAAATTGTTCATATAATTTATGCAATACTAGGGACAAAGGTAGGTAATGTTTTTAGATGCTTTTCGAAGGGCCAATTAGAAATTCCAGTATCTAGAAATTGCTTGAGCTATGTCCTTCAACTATGACTATGTACTCTCAGGAGTCCTCAGGTTAACGCTGAATGATGGATGCTTGAGGTCCCTAAAATATTTGGGTGTCTGATCCCTGACAGCAGATTTGGAGGCCTGTGGAAACCATTATGCATGGAGGGCAATGATATTTCTCATTTTCCCATTGTGAATTTTTAAAATACTCATTTATGCAAGAAGACAGGATGGGTGCCATTTGTACTTGTGTGGTGTCATACTTGAGGAATGCCGCATTGAGTTCGGAGGAAAATGTGTGTGTTTCCCCATATCCAATCGTTAATGTCTGTGAAACCATTCACCTCTGTTGCATCTTGTATATTAGAAGCTGTAAATAAAATACCTACCTTCAAAACGGTGGTTTCTACTGAAAGTTCAACCACGTTTCAGTGCGTATCCATAGTTCCAGACATTTGGGCTAAAAACCTGAAGGACCTATAGCTCACTGCCTGCACTCTCTTCTTCACCTCTCCTGTGCATTCTCCATTGCGTTGGATGGCTGAGCCCAGGTATTTCAGATCACCCATCTTCACAGCCTCGTTCACACACATGTATACTGTCTGACTGATTTTCCTTCTTTTTCTCTCAAGCATACTTCCACCTACTCTCGACTCTCACTACAGATCACAGTGTCATCCGCACACGTAATAGTCGACATAGACTCCTGCCTGACCTCATTGGTTAAACCATTCATCACCATCGCAGACAAGTAGGAGCTCAGAGCTGATCCCAGATGTAGTCCCACCCATCTGTAGCTTCTAATGCACAGCCGACCACTGTCTCACTGTCCTCACAGATGTCCTGCTTCAGCTACAGATGGGTGGATGTAAGGATTTCTGTTCCTTGGATGATTGAGCATACATCAAGATGTACAACACTACATTGATTCTGCTAAAGACAGAGTGATCAGGCTCCAGATGGTGAAACTCAAGTCTGTATATCTCTCACTTTCTTGGTTTGATGTTTCCTGATCTGAATTCCATCTTTACAGTGTAATGCTATGTGTTTGAGGTTTATATTACATGGTGCATTTCTTCTGAGGGAATAAGGGGATGCTGAAACTGATTGCTCATGAGCGTCAGTGAGACTGATAATGGCAATTTGTCCCAGTAGGCCTGAAGGCCGTACAGCACTGGACTCAGCTTCAGTGCAATCAGCTTTGACATTATTCTCAAATGGGTTCACTTCCACTGTGCCGCAGCAGTAATGGTGGCTGCACTTGTGAGCATATGACATAAGGCAACTACAAGGTGTTTGTGCAACACTGAAGGTACACACTGATAAAAAAGAAGGTCAGCTGAAAACAACCCACGTTATGACTTTTTTGTCTAAAATTCTGAGTCATGATGTTTTTTTCAGAACGATAAAAACCAAAAGTCAAAATTTTTAGATTTTTTTTTCTCTTTTTCAAAATTCTGAGACTGTAATCTCAGATTGAGTTTGGTTGGTTGAAGTGGGGGTCCATGGTATACATTAATAATTTGACCACATCAGTTTAATTTAATGTATTTTTTTTTCATTTTATTTTGAACTTTTCTCATTCCTGTAAGAACTCTGACTTTTGGAGGTGCAGTGGAACAAATTTGTGGGTCATAACTTTATTTTTCTTTTTGTTTTTTCAAAATTCTGAAATAAAACATTGTGCCCTAGGATTTTTTTCTTCATAACTATAATCCTCTAATTAGACTTTTTTTCTTGGAAAAAGATTATGACCAGTTTTGAGAATTATGGGCCATGACTTCTTTTTCAGATCTGAGTAAAAGGTAACAATTCTGACTTTTTTCTCTCTGAATATTTACTGGATTCTTGCTTTATTCTCAGAAGAAAACATTGATAGATAATAATAGGTAGCAGATAGAGCTGTGGCTGAATATACAGTAGTATTCAAGCAATACGAATGTAATATCTAAAAGGTCTGTGCTCATCTGAGCTTTACAGCTAACTGAATTAACATGCAGTATGCTCACCACTTTTATGTATTCAGTATGTGCGTCGGAGTGAATGTAGAATGAAAGTATGTTTGGGATCTTATACCTGACAGGTGTTGTCGCAGAATGAAGAGTGATTAGACATCTTAAAGAAGAACAGTGGGAACGATTTCCTGAAGCATTCTTTTTGGCAGCGAGGATGAGGTCAGTCTGTGGGAGAAGAAGCTCTGTTGCCTTAGGAATGTGCAGTAGAGCAGGTGTCCATGATGATGAGCAGTTTGTTCACTGATGTTGTGTCCCTCACTCGCAAATGCCTCCAAATTCTGAACAGTGACACTTCGAGCCTTGCGCCAACAGACAACATTTGCGACCACAGACTGGTCGATCTCCAACAAGCTGCTGAACACGGCAAGGGATCTGAGCTATGCTCATCCCCTTCTTGTACACAGCATCACTGTTGGTCCTCCGTTCCAGTCTGTCATTCAGGTCAACACCCATGTACCTGTAGCTGTCCACTGTTTCCTCCTCCTCACCCATGATGTTGAGAGGCCTAGTTGCAGGTTTTTTTTTCCTCCAAAAATGAACCACTGTAAGTTTTGTCTTGCTAACATTCAGAAGGAGGTGATTTCTCCCTGAACCACAAAGTTCCTCACCAGCTCCCAGTACTCCTGCCCACCCTTAATACACCCAACCACTGGGTGGTGTTGATTATTCTTTTTGAAAAAAGAGAACAACGCCTGAGCTTATATTGTAGTAATGCTGAAAACATGTGTATCTGAAACCAGATTCAGTCCTCAATAACAATTTTGCACAGTTGTAAATTCATTCATTGTTTCGACATTCTGTAGTTATACATCTATTTTGCAGTTTTTAGTGCTAGCCACTGTCCGGTGTCTCATCCAAGCTTTAGGTTTAAGTATTGCTCTCATTTCGAGAAGTTGGTTACGAATGTTTTTAGGAGAAGCAACCAAAGAAGAAGCAACCAAAGTAATGACGATAAAGAATTCCAGGTGATAGCCAACTCCGCAGCAGGGTAACTCATTTTACTGCGCGCAGCTACTGTGTGGCTAAACGATTTGTACCACGTGCAGCATGGAATCAGATTACAGCTGCATTTAGCTACAGCAAAAAAAAGGTGTAACAAAATAAACATTAAAGTTAACTGAAAGGGATAAAAAGCTGAAGACTTTAGAACGTAAACAGTAATAATAGCATGTTTTAGGTTTGTGGCCGGCTGACAATAGTTTCAGTTTCGTGGAATGTAAATGTAACATTTCACCAGTCGTCTGTATGGCTAGGACTGGCACACAGAAAAATTATATTCCCATTTAGGAAGGTTCAATGGGTCTTTGCCAGGTTGCTGATGTAATAATCAGCATCTGGAGAGGTGAATGATGATTGACCACAGCCTGTAAAGATCTAAAGTCTGGTATCCCTGGAGTAGAGTTACGCGAAAACACATTAGCATCTCATCACCTGCTTTATAATGGCTTGTTCCATCCATTCGTTCCACAGCGGGCATCGAGGGTTACGCAATTTCCTCCTAACTGTGAGTCACAATGTGTCCCTTGTTCCCATGGAGATGAGGTTAGGATCACTTTCTGGGGACATCCCATCCATTTCAACCCACTTTCAGTCATCAGTTTTTCCACTTTCGTGGTCATTATGTCCTCGGCAGCTTCTTTGACCACTTGCCTCGCTCGCCTTGTCATTACGATTTTATCGCTTTGTCTGTTTTCCCGAGCTGGTTAAATATTTATGTGTAATCTGAAACAGCAATTTAAAATTCAAATAAAATTTCTTGGGTTCATGGATTTTGGTAGTGCGCCCTGACATTTTGACAATGAATTGAAAAGCTGTAACTGCTGTGCGCACTAGTCCTATATAATGCACCTTAGAGAAGTACCAGATTATTTCAGAGGCCGCTGACATCTTTTGATTGGGTAAAACAATCTGAGTGTTGTATCCCGTTCATACGTCAGTGAATTCCCAAACGTTAGCATGTAAAGCACAACGAAACTGGTTGCTGTTAAAGGAAGGCGATTATAAAGGTCCAGTCCAGCGTCAGTCGATGAGTTCCAGTCTTACCTTTTAAAAATAGCCACGTTTTCTGGAAGGTTCTTACACATCTCATTTGTTATTCTTCACACTCACTGCTAGGTTATTTTCTGCAAAGCATTCAGTGGTTCAAAAGCTTTAAAAGTCATTATAGGGCCTGACGCCGAGAGCCATTTCACTCCGACAAACTACAGTCCATCTAGTTTCAACAGCGTGGGTGAAATGAGTGGGAGCGATTTCCTCTTCTTTTTTTTTTTCTTTACGGACTTATACCTAAAGACATGCTTTCAGCTCTGCCAGCCAGTATTGATCTGTTTGGATGCTCTCTGAAGTCTGGGGATGCATTAAGAAAAGTGCTCCCAGAGCCACTCGACGGAGAAAAAGCAAATACAGTGAAATGTTAATTAGACAGCAGGAAACAGATAATCTGCTCATCCACTTATGATCAATAGAGTGCATAATGAAATAAGTGATGCTCTCTGCTGAAACAGTTATGAAACTGTGGTGTGAGCTCCTTACATTCTCAGACGGTTTTATAAGTATTTTTATTATTTGTATTTAAACATGCACTGCAGCAAATTAAGTATTAGCAATAAAGTATGTGAATAAAGTAACTTTTCACTCTGTTTCATATTTCTCTGAACTGGTTTGGGACTGGTTTCATATACAAACCAGTACCAATGGCATCGGTGAAAACATAGATCTAAAGAAAGAAATGACAAATCTAAATAATGAGCATTTTTTTAATTTTATCCCAGAACTGGCAGTCACATGCACGTTCGTATTTTAAATAGACAACAGTTTGTGCGGGATGATGTGTATGTGTGCATGTGTTGGTGTGGATCTTCTTGCTCTGATGATTTACTGGCAGTATCTGCTTGGCCTCGTGAAAATTACAATTTTATGAGCAATGAACCTACAGTCCTGAGGAAAACTAAAGCACACTTTATATTAATATAACCTATTAGCTATAATTGTATAATATTTAATTAAAATTTTATATATTAGCAAACCCCCACTCTACGTATGGGTGTCTGCTTTGGAGTCAGATCAATAAACAACCTTCAAGAAGGAAACATAATTACTTTTTCTTAACTGTGGTTACATAAATAATTTCATGGAATTTCATTTGAGTATTTGTGTATACATACGTATATTATATATTATGTGAACATTTAAAGATACATACGCTGTTATCATTATGTGACGTGCATAAGTTAACCCATGTATTAGGGGATTAGGGCCACTGGAGAAAAGAAAAGTGGGCACGTTTTTCTTTTCTTTTCCAGAATTCTGAGAAAAAAGTTAGAATTCAGAATTCTCTTTTTTCTTAGAATTCTGACTTTAATCTCAGAATTCTGACTTTTTTCTCAAAATTCTGACTTTTTTCTTTTAAAGTCTAATTCTAATTCTCATTTTTTAAAGTCAGAATTCTGACTTTAATCTCAGAATTCTGGAAAAGGAAAAAAAAAACAAAACGTGCCCACTTTTTTCTCTCCAGTGGCCCTAATCCTCTTCCGTACATGTATATTCATATTACACACGAACCAACTCCGTCCACATTAAGACAGTCTTCTGTGCTAAAATGATGTTTACGTGTATTTAAAGGGAGGAGGATTTATTTGTGTTGACACAACAAAATAACACGTTCCCACCTCAGCACTTCATAACCTGCAAGTGTTTTCCATAAATGGGTGTGATCAGGTCAAGGGGACAAGAATTTTAATAGTAGGTTTACTACTAGGGCAGCATGGTAGCATGGTGGTTAGCACTGTTGCCTCACAGCAAGAAGGTCCTGAGTTCAATTCCACCATCAGGCCGGGGTCTTTGTGTGTGGAGTTTGCATGTTCTCCCTGTGTTTGGGTGGGTTCTCCCACAGTCCAAAGACATGCAGTTTGTGGGGCTAGGTTAACTGAAAAATCTAAATTGCCCATAGGTGTGACTGTGAGTGCGACTGGTTGTCTATCCATGTGTTAGCCCTGCGACAGACTGGCGACCTGTCCAGATTGTACCCTGCCTCTCGCCCCAAGACAGCTGGGATAGGCTCCAGCGCCCCCCATGACCCTGAAAAGGATAAGCGGCTGCGAATGGATGGATGGTTATTATTGAAACCCACAGGATTCCTGGTCATGGTGGCCCATACTGACACTACAGAATGTCTGAATTCATATTAGAATAATGCTTTTCTTACAACTGTAACTGTAAATTAAACTTCTCTCACTAAGTAGTGATTGATTGACACTACGTTACAAATGTAAATGAAATGTGTGGTTTGGGAGAGCAGGAAGCTTGACAGCACCGCTAACAGCAGGAAGCTTGCTACTTCAAAAGGGAGTGTACTGAAGATTTCCTCTCTAACTAATTAAAGGTTTGAGTAAATTACAGGAAAATGGTAAAAAAAAATAAATAAAAAAAAAGGCAGATAGACATTTTAGATTAGCATCTACATTTGAATGTAAATAAATCGGAACAAGAGACTGGTGATACAACTGGATAACAATTATGCACATAGATAGCATACATGGCCTGATTAGATTCATCTGAAAAACTCAAAATGACCAGTCAGTGTTACTGTTACCGGTCAGGGTCAGTGTTAAGTGACTTCAAAAACAAGAAAGCAAGAATGAAAATGGTCAGGTAGAAAGACTGGACTGAAAATAAATGAAAAAGCAGCCAATGTCCAAAGAATAACTCAGAAAGTCACGGCAACTATTGCTCAAGAGCACTACCAAAGAGCCAGACTTACTTGGAGATGTAACTCCACGTGTTCATTACCCTTTCCTGTTGTCCAATATGGTTTATTTTTCGGTATAGTGCTCTCTGAACATATGTCCAACTCATTCCTCTCCTCTTTAAAAGAGAAAGAACTCGAGGTATAAACAGAAATAAGATTGCGATAAATGAACTGCTTCGTACCTCTCTTCTGAATCACACGCTCCATTTCTTATACGGCATTTTTATTTTCACACAAACCTTTTTATTTGGATTATTTTAAAAGTCATCAGCGGCTAGTTACAAGAAGTGTTTGTCTTCGATGCAGAACATGTGCACAACCTTTACTGTTTTTCAGTGCCAAACGAAAGCACTGGCGCTGGGGAGTGTTAAAAGTGGAATTGATATGGCTGCGTGCCATGCAGCTCGGTTAACCATGGTTCAGAAAGAAGTGCAGACATTATTAATGGGTATTTCTTTTATTCTTTGATCACAACACGGTAACCACAGCAAATTGCAGAGCGAGCCGGCATGTTTTTTTTACGGCTTGGCTCTAATGGCCAACGTGAATCTGATCAATAAAAAGGGGTGATGCGAGTAACTGTGGAGCACGCCAGACTGTTTAGTCATCACGTTGATTGTGCGTATGATTCTTTTCTTTCAGCGCCAAATTCCGCTGCGAAAGGTTTCGTCCACTTTGTCGTCATCATCAAAACAGGGAGTTGACATCACGTCTGTCTGATTGAGCGTTGTTTGATCTTGCTTTATTTAGACATAATTCCAGCTTCCAGATGTTTGTGTGTTTTTGTCAGTGAGAGTGGTGAGTCATGCGTTCAGGTTTTCTGAGCTCCCTTTAAAAGGATACTGTGGCTCCCTTACAGGACTGGGGAGCATTTAGGCCTCTTTTTTTTTTTACACTCCACTATCAAGGAGGAAGCAGAGACACATCCTTTTTCCTTAAGCAAAGGGATGTTTAATTTTACTAACAAGTAGAGTTTTGGGCAACTCTGGTGCACGTTATGGAGGCAAGATGTCCTCAGATGTGAAAATTAAACATCCTTTGTCTGTTTTCTAAAGTTATATGACAGAAACTGGGTCTAATTTCTTGTCTTTCTTTTTTTTTAAGCTCACTGGTTGGTTTGACATTTTCTGCAAGTTTAGCCTGCTGTCCTTATATGACCTGTGGTGTCTCCTCTGAGATCGGAAAGGCTGAACAGAGGCGAGATTGTGAGAATTGCTGGGAATAACAAATTATGTAAACTAATGGGTCTGTAATGGACGTTTTCTGTGTATGAGTGAGGCATAATTAATGCCACAGATGTGACTCTGAAAAGGACTGTTCAGTTTTAAATGCAGGGAGGGAAAGGCCAGTGCTAACAGACATGAGGGAAATGTCAGACTGTATATACAGAAAATTAAACAACATTTTTTGAATTTGAATTTCAAAGTCTGTGCTCATTCCAGTTTAAAATGATCCTGGCATAAATAACGATGTGAAAACATTTGATATCACAAGATAAAAAACTCAAATAAGACGTTTGCTTTGTAAAGAAAAGCCCTAATCCACACTACACTTACACAGCTGGTACGTTGGTGGTTGTTGATGGAGCTTGTTCAGTTGGAGGTTGAAGCGATGATGCTTTCAGCAATGTTAAGATAAGCAGCTTGACCCAAGAGCCAGATTCTTTGGGTATTCAATATTTAGAATACCGAATGTGCTAGTCATCATATAAGACCAAAGCAAAAAAACACATAGGATGAAAATATGAAGGAGTATCGCTTTGACAGTGGAGGGGAACAAGTATTTTCCTCTTTCCTAGTTTCTTATTTTTATTGTATATTTGTCTGTGCAGTTTTTAAATGATTATTCCACTTGTTAAAAAAAAAGGCTGTGTGTAAAAGTAATCGTCCAACATGTGTTAAATTATGAAGCAAATGTGATTAACCACATTTTTGGAAAGCTGGCCTGATTACTGCCAGACAGAAACTGTCTGAGAAAGCGAAGTAGGCTAAAAGCAACACATCAGGCCACCATCCAAAGAAACTCAAAACAGATGAGAAATAAAGTAATGAACATAAAGCAGTCGGGAGAGCGTTACAACGCCATTTCTAAGGCTTTGAGACTCCAGTGAATCACGGTGAGAACCACAAATGGAGAAAACTTGAAACAGTAGTGAACCTTCCCAGGAGTTTACCAAAGTCGCTCCAAGAATGCATCGATGACTCATCCAAGAGGTTACAAAAGGACCCAGAACAACAACTAAAGAACTGATCTGAACTGGACTGAACTGCACTCTTCTCAGTCCAGTCCACGTCAGAGTTCATGATTCAACAATAAGAAAGAGACTGGGCAAAAATGGCATCCATGGGAGCGTTCCAAGTAGAAAACCACTGCTGACCAAAAAGGACACAAAGGCTCATCATACATTTGCCAAAACAACATCTTGATGATCCCCAAAGACCTCTGGGAAAATACCGAGGACTGATTGTGGATTGTGGACTGATGAAAGAAAAGTTGAAAGTTTTAGAAGGTTTGAGTCCCGTTACATCTGGCGTAAAACAAATGCAGCAATTTTGTAACTGGAACACAGATGGTTTCAGAGAAGAGTAAATGAGGCTATTTAGGTCCTATTTATGTTTGAACAGAGGTGGAGGCCAACCACCAGATACTGGCCATGTACAGCGCACCCTTGAGATTCCGTCCCGAGTGTTTCAGCCCCCATTCTCAATAAAGTTTGTTCAATTGGAAATTGCACATTGGGATTGATGAGTTCCTAGTCTGAATTTTCAGTTGCAATGCCCCTTTAAAGTCGGGCTTCGACCTCAGACAGTTGGAGCAGCGTTGGAATAACCCTGATGTAAAAATCCAAGAATTGAAATAAAACAGTAAAACTTACAAACTGTCCTGCTATTGCTGTGTATTTTGACTCACTAAATGAGTCGTATACAGAGCACTGAGCGGGCTCTATCCACGAACGTGCTGCAGTGGTGTTTTTAAGTGCAAGAAAACAAGCACTGCATTGTAAATGCCAGTGATGCAAGAATGTCTCTACCTTGCAGGAGCAAAACAAATTCTGTTTTTCCTCGCTTTACTGACTTTACAACTGGAACACACTTCATTTGGGAACGACTTCCTCTTGGGGAATGCAGCATCACATCTACACCCAGGTGGCCTTATTAGCACGCGTGATGGTGGGGTGGGCAACGTCTCAGAAAGGACTGACAGCTCAGCTCATGTGACTCATTTCCAGTGCTGAAGAATGCAGAAGAAACGCGCTCTGCACTAACCTTTTCAATTCAGTTCAGTTCACCTCAGTTTAGTCTTATTCATATATAAAAAAATCACAACAGCAGTCACCACAATATTACTGCAGCCTCATTTTTAAGCTATTCAGAGCTTTTTATATATACATTTTATTTCATTTGTTGTTGTTGTGAACTTAACACATCAACTCTTGCTATTATCCCTTACCTACCTGCCATGTCAGAAACATAAAGGCATGAATAGCATGACTAAAGGTGAGGTCAGTCAGCTTAGTAGGAGAAGTGGAGCATCAGATTATAATTTTGAGTCACTAATTTCTTTTTATTGAATAAAAAGCTAAAAAACAGATCTTGAGCAAAACGTTCTCTTGGTAGAAATCCAAATTAGGGCTGGGCAAAACGATTAGTTTCCGAATCGATGAATCTAGTGATTAATTTTTCGATGCATTGATTAATCTAATGATATATGTTACTGCTAAGCAGCTTAAATGAGTTTTGCATTTACGGAGGTTGGGTGTTTATCTCTGAGTGTATGTCTACGTGGGGGGTGTCTGGATGAATTAAAGGGTAAAAACCAGCGTTAGTAAAAAAGTTGAAAACTTACGGTCGTTTTATGATCGGCCATTTCCACCTTACAAAGCCGGCAAAGACTGAATCACTTCCTTTTCGGTTAAAATATCCCCATACTGTAGAACTGCGTGTTCGGGGGGCGTGGTTTAAGTCGACATGTTACCGCTACTAGCTGCAGCCATGTGTTTTTTTGAAAGTGATGACGACGTAATCGATTGCGTCA
>VURO01023704.1:0-10810 GCA_015108175.1 Pelvicachromis taeniatus | reverse complement strand
AAGGACAAAACAGGGTAGTGAGACTACAATACACAGAGGCTCACCAAAGTTGCAGTTCACTCTGCAGGTGGGGGAGATATATAGGAGAGATGGAGAATGAACTGGACCTGGGAGTCTATTGTTTTATGTAGTCTGGGAGATGTTTGGATGATGGGGTGGGAACAGCCTCTCTTCTGTGGTCCGATCAGGTGGGCCGCCACGGATTCTGTGGGGCTTGGTGGCGCTGCTGCTGTGGGCCTCGGTCCCCTGGGTCACCTGGCCTCGGTGGATTCCAGGGGGCGGGGGTGCCTACTGGGGTCAGCGGAGGAGCTGGCCCCAGGGCGGGGCTACTTGCCTCTCCCTTCCATCCCTCCTCATGTCCAACTGCCTCCCACTTCCCGCTCCACCACACCCACCCTTACATGCAGGGCTTTGGGGTGCAGGTGTGTCACCAGGGTGCAGGGGAGACATCCCACCCCCTCTGTCCCCTTCTGGCTACCTGTACCTCAATTTTATTCCAGAAACCAGACATCCACATTACTCACACTCTAATAACACATACATATAGGGCCTTGGGGTGGGCACGCTACACGGCGTCCAGAGGACGGTCTGTGTACTCAACCTCACCTCTGGTGCCGGTGCCCACCTCTCAATTGCATGTAGACATAGAAGGTTCTCAGGATGGGCCATGCCAAGACACCTGCTGCTCTCTGGCAGGTAGCACCATGCCCTCCCGTGTTTTAAATGCACTTTAGAACAGCATGCAACAACACAACATTTGAGCGGGCGAAGGGCGGCATGGGGTCTTCACACACCCCCGCTCTCTGCCAGCCATCGGGGTGGGGGGGCTGGGAGGTGGAGTTGGCCGTCCGGTTGGGGTCTGAATTGCAAGGCCCCCCTTCCACTGCGGAGCCGGGGACGGTCTGAGGTTACCCACCTGGGTCCAGGTGCGGGTTCCCCCTTAGGGGCAGAGGGTACCTGGACCTGGGATGTAGAGCATGTTTGGGGAGTGTGACTATGTGTACGGTGTCCATTTATGTTTGTCTCCACATTGGGTGAGTGCCAAGTGTTTGTGGTTGTGTGCATGACGGTGGGAGTACACATTTGTATCTGTGTGTGCCTGTTTGTTGGTGTCTATGTGTCAGGTTGGGCCTTGGACTCTGCCTCTCTGGGAACATCTCAGGTTCTCCAAGGTATGGAGGTCTATCTCCCCTCACCACACTTCCTGCCTGTGGCTGATGCCCTCGGATGTCGGTGGTTCTTGGTGTCCGGGGCTGGGTGCCCGGCTATGTGCCTGCTCGGCGGGGCCTGGAACCCATGGCTCGGTCGGGTCCCTTCCCGGGAGCGGGAGCCCTCATGCCTCTGGCCTCTGGCCCTGGCGCAGCTGGCTGCCAGCGGAACCTGCGGGCACATCACTGCGGCCCCCTCTGGCTTCTGCTTCATGGCTTCTGGGTAACCCTTCATCTGGGGCTCTCCTCAGCTACTTCCGGGAGGATGGCGCTGTTACCCGTTGGGTGGTCTTCCATGGGCTCTCACACTCTGGGGACCTCTGGATGTCTGAGGCCCGAATCTCCTCCATGCCTGCTTCATGCCCTGGGGGATGGAGCTATGGCTCCCCACACCTTCTGACAAATCATTACATGGAGAAGCCTTTTGAATACAAGCGCGCTCATCCACACAGGTGTACACACGGGTGTTCATAAACGCAGTCTACACCTTTCTTGGCTGCTGTTTTGGAGCAAGTTATGTGCTGTCAGTCCTGCGTGCTGCACAATAATATCCAAGTATTTACTGTTAATCTTGGTTATTGCTGTGGTCCCCAGATTGTGTTGCTCTGCATTACTCTTGCTTGTTCTCTTTTGCCTTTTTGTTGTTGTTGTTTCTCTTTGCTTGTTCCAACAGGTGATCCAGTGGATTCTTTTTTTTCTTTCTCTCACTGTCCCTCGTCCCCTCTGTTTTTCTCTACCTCCCTCCCCTTCTTTTTCTCGATCCTTTTCCTGTCCCCCCAATCATGTCATGTCTGTAACAACTGAAAATTAAATATCGTATATCTTCTAATAGTGGCCTGTCTCTTGTTGACGCCCGTTTCTAATAAACGCCGGTTTGAAAACATGTCATGACAAATAGACGCCGGTCTCCAATAGTAGCCAGGCGACCTTCGACCCGGATCTCCCTCTGCACTGTCGTCTGTCCTACCGTGTCTCATCACTCGGCCAGCTGTTTCCAATCAGCCATCATCGAAGACCAGCGACATTTAAGCTGAATGCGCGGCGACTGTCGAAATGGGATTATTACACTGAACTGGAACTGTCGGCTAGCGAACCTGCTAACTGTGATTTTCTGGTCTTTTACTCCTCTGGAGGAGAGTCGGGGGTAGAGACGTTTCGGGGAGCACCACTCATGCACTGGGCTACCACAGACAAGGAAAGGAAAAATGTTGCCTGGTACATGTGTTTTGATTTCTGCTGCAACATTGAAATAACAAGATCCTAAAAAACAGGAAAACATGGCTCCATCCGGTTTTGAATCAACAGCTCAAGCTGATGGTGTGTTGGCTATTACCAGTTCCCTTATCACCAACTGAGCATCCATTAAATGCCACAGCCTACCAGAGTATTTTTGCCGACCATATCCATCCCTTTATAACCACAGTTTTGATGCTGCTTTGTTTCCAGCAGAATAACACGCCATTTCACAAACCTCAAATGACGTCAAACTGGTTTCCTGAACATGATAATGACTTTACTGTACTCAAATAGCTACCACAGGCCCCAGATCTTTATAGAGCACCTTTGGGATGTGTTGATTCGGGAGATTCACAAATTGGCACCAACTGTGTGATATTTTCATATCAATATAGACCAACGTCTCTGAGGAATGTTTCCAGCACGTTGCTGAATCTATGCCACGAAGAATGAAAAGAGCTCTGAAGGCAAACGCGGGTCTAACACGGCACTACGACGGTGACGTGTTCGATGAGCAATTTAGTTTTTTTAGTTGTGACCTGAGTACCCCGCCTCTTATCCAGTAACAACTGACGCGGACTCCAGCCTAACTCTTTTCATTTTTATCATTTAATGAAATATTCTTATTTTTTGAGGTGAAGGAAGGGGGGTTGCATTTTTAAAATATGACATTTCTTTTTCTGCATCAAACATAAACAAAAAACTCCTGTGCTGCCGAAAGCTAAAGCAACAGGACCGTTAGAGCAACAACACTGATTGTTGGGAGCTCTACATTAACCGAGGGAAAAATGTGAAAACGCTATCTGCTCACTGCCGACAATTAACGAAGCAGCTGACACTCTCGATGTAACAGGCTGATAAGCCGTTTAGATCAACGACACGGCTTAAATCACCTAAGGAACAGCGTTAACTTAACTAACACAGCGACGAGTTCGCTAGCTTGTTGGGAGCTAACTTGTTATTGTAGAGACATGTATGTTTTTAATCCATGTTTCTAGGCGGTGTGACGGGCCAAATTAATTGCTGATATTATGAAGACGGTAACAACTGCTGTTATAATACTGTTTGCTGTAAAGTGGTTCAATCGTTGCCTTACCTTCCCAGTATGTGCTGCTTCCTATTCCTGCCATCTTTGTTGTTCTGCGACGTCACCAAAATCCGGGCGGTATCACGCGTCAGCACAAGACGTACAGGACGTATCGCACGACCGTATCAGCCAATCAGTTACAATACAGCGTCCCCTAGAGACCAGCTGGGACCTCTACAACAACAGTTTAATGATAAAGGTGACACCTTTATAGAAGCGAGCGCTGCTGTCAATCGTGAAAAACCATAAAAAGAATGAAGATGTTAAAGTCGTCTGTGGTTACTTTAGTACATCAGGACAGATTTACTTTTGTTTTGTTTTGTAAATCCAAGATAATTATTCACAAATAACCTGATACTATATTATTTCAAGCTATACATTTGCTGGGATTACACTTCATATGTGTTGAGCAGGTAGGAAGCAAAGTTTCCAACAGCCTGTCGATTTACCTGAACATCTACCTCACTTTTCATCAGTACAAGTTACATAACTTAAATAAATTCTCTCATTCATTTTTGGCTGTTTTTAAAAGTTGTTGACATGGGAATTTGCCTAACAAGTGAAAAATACCCACTTTCTTCCTAATTTAGTGCAAAAACTGCCTAATAAATAAAGTTGCTCTTACTTCTTTATCATACAAGTCAACACAAAAGCAACATGTGTTGTGAGAAGTTTTATTTGATTGTGTTCTGTGAGTGTTTGTGCACGTCACAAAGTGGATTTTAAATGTTTTGTTGCATGTGGATTCATGGTTAACATGAGATGCACCTTCCCCTTTTTACAATTGCCAACACTATTTACAGTTGATTCCAGTTCATATAAAATGTTCACACCAAACTGCCCAACTGTGGGACGCACTCAACTTCAAAAAAGTCTCTCTCACACACACACTTTAAGAAAAATAATGTACAAAAGTATCTCCCTACACAGATGTCAAGAACTCTCTTCTCAAACTGAAAATCAGGGCAAAGTCTTTAGAGAATACACATGTATTGCTTCAAACTACTGCCATGTGAAGAAATCACAGAGTGAATTTCCAACCCAAGAGATACTTTACAGATCAACGATCCAGTGCAGTGATTTGAAATCATCTGCTGAGACTGGAGCTTATCCCAGCTGTCACTATTCCTCACACAGTGACAAAAGGGTCTCTGATGGACTACCAACACAAAACACTTCAACCAATCTCATAATTAACTCAATCACTGCAATTTAAAATAAGTCAGGAAAGATATAAAATTATAAAACCTTTATATGGTGTGGTATGGGTGTTTTAGACAGTCATGAATGTGATCAAAATATTTAGCCAGCCACAAAAGTAACTTTCCATATACCGATAAATTATCTTACAATCAAACTTATTGTTAAAACAAAAAGGAAATTAAAAATACATTCTTTTTATGATTGCAGATTTCAGGACCCATTGTTTTTCTTGGCCAAAAATTAAGGACGTTTCTTACTTTCCAATTTGTGCAAGTCCCTCCCCACACTGGCCCCCCACCCTGCAATCCACACTCCACTTGCTGGTAAACATTTCCTTCAAGTCTGGTAACATTCTCCCTGATAGTTTGAACATGCTTGCTCCCAAAGCAAGTCTATCCAAAACACTGACTCACTGGAAAAATACAAAACTACCGAATCCAGGTCAGTGATCAGACTTGTCTTTGGAAGGGAATGTTTTTGTTTTTGTTTTTATTTAAACTTTCACACCACCTGAGTATAGGATGGATCAAATTCCAGTATTATGGTATTATATTTCCAGTATGTTACTTTCTGCCACACATTACAGCCTGACTGGGACTGTAAACTTTATAGAAGCAAAGGCACAGAACTGGATTCAGTCTCCCAAAGGCTTGGACACAGAGAAAAAACCTACTTTCTAATTCAAAGTAGTTTAAAAAAAAAAATAATAATAAAAAAAATACATGACAGACATCAGTGAGGAGAAACAAGGAAAATAACGCACTTTTATCTAAAGTTCATTTTGGACATTTCAGCTTGACGTCTCAGCCAGGCAGGACGTGCAGTCGTTTTGGAAGATTCTTGGATGGCTCGGGGGGGAAAAAAATAAAATAAAAAATAGAAGCTGGTGCTATAAGCACTGGATGAAGACAAAGGTGGAGTGAACCGCTTTCTCCACCCTCCTTTTGTTAATTTCTTCCTCGCTCCATATGTTTAACAAGTCGATCAGAGATACCTGCAGGGAAAAAGAAAAAGCAGGCCCTGCAGTCCAGACACTAACAGCATGGCAGGGAGAGAGTCCTCAAAATATACTGGTGTAACAGAAACTGTCTCATATTGGCCATAAAGAGAGACAAAGGTCAAGTTCATGGTTGTCCTTGTGGGTCAGGGGTTTAATCTTTGGGAGACAAGTGAGAAGGGGGCTGAGCTCAAAATACAACAATGAGCAAACAAACTGGTGTGGTGTTCCTCAGACTTTGTTGGCATATAACGTCTCCTCGTCGCTTTCGCTTTCGTCCTGAAACTCGTGGGCAAGCAGGGACTTCTTGGAGCCCATAGAGGTGAGCCGGAACTCATCGTCATAATCGTCTCTGTGTTGGCGCAAACGGTGGAAGCCATCTTTTTGGTGATTAGATTTAGCGGCACACACGCACCAGATGATGCATGCTGTTACCACCACTGCTGTCATGGTGGCGGCTGTAGGGAGGAATAGAATATGCACGCATGACTTATCATTATGCACACTTTGTTCTAAATGTAATAAAGTTACACTCTTGCACAAAAGAGCTGAGATCTACAGTCACTGCCAGTGGATTTTAGCACCATTAAGACTTAATATGAACTATATAATGTACTGAAACACTGAAAATCTATCATGTTCATGAAAAAAAAAGCAAAATTTATGTGACGTCAGTTCAGCAGGTGACAAAAAGCTGCATTATAAAACATGCTTACCCGCACTGGCCACAACGAACTCTCTGGGAAGGCCAAAGATGTTGTTGTCCATGTCAAACTCTATAATGATGGATTTAGCAGCTTCGATGGGAGATACCACGACCTAGAAGATAGCAGAAATATTTAAAAGTTAGATAGCTGAAAGTTGTCAGGAGAGAGTCACTTCTCTGCTGTAGTCATCAGAGGGCTCTTAAAAAAATTAAAGTTGATGATCATGTCGATCAAGGCTCGTCAAATAAATTTATAGGATTTCACAAACAACTCCAAAGATATTTGAAGCATGTGTGACTCAAAGTTTCATTGGGGTTTGGGTCCTTTTATTAAAGGACTTCAAACTTGCAACAAAAGGAAGACTGAGCCGTTTTGTCGGAGAGGTAAAGTGTTTTTAGCACTCTGCTGAAGCTCCTTAGAAAAGTTGGGCTTGTTAACTATCTAATCAGCAAGAGCCACTCGCAGGTGCGCCTGCTTTGTATAATCTGGTGCAGGTTGTGTATGATGTCTGAAAAAGTGCTAGCCCATATAAATCTAAATTTACTCACCCCAGAGGTAAATTACAAGAATCTCAGGACTTACTTTTTGCAACCTGCTTGATTCTTTTCAACAGCAAAGAAGCGATTTCACATTCCAGTGTAAAGAAAAATGGGGAAGCTGTACTTATAGTTGAGGAATTACGGATTCAAACCACATCTTCAGACCTTATTTAGTGATGCTGACTGAAAATGCTCACAAAGACTGTTCACCAAAGAGTAAGTACCTTAATGGTTTCTACATTCAGTACATTTTTATTGTATTATATGATAAACACACAAAAGAACCTCAAAGGGCACAACCAAAACTAACACCACTCTTCTTTCCAGAGGTATAAGATGCGTCCCTATGGTCTAAGGCAGAGTATTAGATGTCCTAAGAAATATGGGGAGACGATTAAGGAGAGAAAATACTTGCTGGCTCCAGGTTATGATTTTCACCTTGGGTGGGAGCAAAAAGAAACGGACCCCAAGAAACCCTTGGATGACAGATACATAAGGAATGCAGCCGCTCTTCCAGATCTTTTAGACCTGCCACGCAGCAACAGAGTTATCACTACTGAAGAGGAAAACTCCAGTGACGAGCTCATGATCCACGGTTTCACAGTTCGAGACTACCAGCAGATTTATCACTCAGTGGTGGACCCCTTGCTCTTTAAGCCTTGCGGGAAGCTCGCAGCCTACAGTCTGGAGCTCGGACACACCATCAAGGAACATCTGTTTAGCGAGCTGGCCTACCCCATGCTTCAAATAGCAGAGCATCCAAAGGGAAAGTTGGAGGTGATGGAGAGATTTTGTCTGTTACGCCCCACACCTTGCATAGATATAGACCATAAATGAAACCTGTAGTAGAGCTATTCTTATTGATGTGTCTTTATGTTGCTTCATTTTGTCCATCTGCAATCCTTAAGGGATGATTGTAGTAATCATAAAGTAAAGCTTCTAATTTTTTAAATGAAGCTCCTCATGATAAACCTCTGAACAACAAATAATTACCGTGTGTGTGTGTGTGTGTATACAGCAGTATATGGTGTTACAATCAGACCAGAGGTAATCAGTGTCTACCAAAACCTAAACTAAACCTTGACTTGTGTGTCCCTCATTATTTGAACTGATTTCTCAGTTTTTCATGAAATGAATACAAACCTAAAAAGGCATGCTCCATAATTTTAATAGATTTTCATATATTTTTCCACAGTAACCATAATGTAAATTCACTCTGATTCACTAGTTTAGAGTTGAAGACCAACTGTGACTGAGCACCCTGGCCCAAGCCTGTTCTTTGAATTACTGTGGTTTAACTTCAAATGAATTCACTTTTATTTATATAATGCAAAATCATAATAATAGTCACCTTGAGGCACTTTATATGGTAAGGTAAAGGCCCTACAATAATGTAGAGAAACCCTCAACAATGTGATGACCACCTCTGAACAAGCGCTTGGGCGCAGTGGGAAGGAAAAACTCAACAGGAAGAAACCTCGAGCAGAACTACGTTCAGGGAGGAGTGACATAGTTTGGACAATGATTATATTTAATATTGCAGACAGTAAATTAAGATCGTAAGCACTGGAAATACCACAAAGTCTACTGGCTTTTGATTACATCATTGCTTGATTTTTTTGGCTGACTTTTTGGGTGCTGTGTCTTTGCAGGCCATCTTTGATAGGACAAGGTTCAGTTGTTGATAATATTTTGAATCACACTTGTAGTAGTAGTATTAGTATTAGTATTATTATTATTATTTCCCAAAAAAAGATCCTGTCTCAATAAAGAAAGTGATTTTAGTTAAGGCGGTAAACTATTATATTATTCTTCCTGCGAGCAAGTAAATTCTATTGAACCGAGTACCTTCTGACGCTGGCGCTGGTAGCCTTCAGCGAATGCTTCAATTTCGTGACCCCCAGGAGCTAGCAGGGCATGGAAGTAGCCGCCTTCCACAGTAAACAGTCTCACTCCTCCGTTCAGTATAACGATGGCCCCAACAATAGGTTTTCCACTCTTCTCTCTCACTATGCCTCGCACACCTTTATGGACCTGGAAGGAGCAAAAATGAAGGGAAATGCATAGCTGTATGAAAGTTCATTAAAATACTTATTTTGTATTACAGCAGCCATAACTTCTAAAATAAATAAATGTCAATGTTGCTGCATTGCCCTAATAAAAATCATACATCATACCTCTACCAACATGCTTAGCAGAGACTTCTTGTTCTCAGTCCAGAGTGTGGCCAGCTGCTCAGCAGGAGGAAACAGACAGCAGCCAGTGTACACTGTGATTTCTGGACAATGGCCAAAGTCCATACTGAAGTCCTGGAAAGAAGATGTGGACATAAGCTGACACATTTCCTATGCTTCACTTCTCATTTTCACTTGAGCAATAACTCCAAAAGAACTTTAAAATTCTCTGAATTGTTAAGGAAGTTTTCAAAACAAACATTCTTGACTCCATTTCCAATGGATGTAGTAGTGCCTTTTCTTTTTAGATTGTACAATAGCATGACGGATGCCAACTTAATTACAGAAAATGACAGAACACACACACGCTTACCTTCATGCTGCCCAGGTGACTTTGTCTCTCTGCTGCTCTCATAACTCCATCTGGGATGTTGCCTACTGAGTAAAGCAAAACTTCACCATTAACCACTTATTTGCATGACTGACATGACAAGAAATTATTTGTAGCAGTCAAATGACTTACTCTGCCCATTATTTGAACATTCAGTGTCTCCAAGGTGCATTTTGGGGTGATTGTTGGCATAGACGCTTGCCAAATACTTCAAGGTGCCTTCATTGTCAACTGAAAAACAAAATAATTGTTAAGGAAACTGTTTTCAAGTGATTTATTTATCTGCCTGTAATGGGGAAAACATGGTTCTGCGATCAGCTCTACAGACCATGAGTTACATGTTTATCAGTGGGCAGTGTCACAAACAACTGGTCTGTGAGCTACTCCCACTTGTGCTGTTGCTGGTCCTACCAGCGACAGAGAGGAGCAAAGTTATAAGATAACAGAGAGCTGAAGTCAAACAGAGTGATAAAACCACAAAAAGCTACAATCTGTGCTTCTCCTGCTGTATTTTTCTTTAACTTTAATGTCTTAGTTGTGAGTGTCCATCTTGCTCCCTTTCATTTTTCTGCCCTACTTTTCAACCAATTAGCATTCAACCTACACATAGGCCCAGATATACAAACATGCATGTTTTTTTTTAGCTGATACCGAAACGCACTGACCACCCCTGTGTTTAGAAAACAGTACATCTTTTGTAAATCACCCATAAAACCAAATACACCTAGGAGCGCTATTTTGGTATTGGGTCACATGCCATTTTTCCCTGTTTAGTAAATCTGGCTCACGGTGTCATCCATGATGAGCTACAGCAAGCTTTGTTGGGTTTCTGAAAAGGCCCACAAGGGATGCGTGCCTCCTACCTGAAGGCACGTGTAACTTTCTCAAAACAATTTAATGTTTTCTGAATATCATATATGTGAAACATTTGGCAGAAAAGCGGTACCCACAGACACGTTGTAGTCATGCGGCATCAGCAAAGAGCTATCCTGGTGTTCTCAGAGTTTTTACACACAATATACTTTTTTCTTCTCATAGTGGTATTACCAGTCTGGACAGGCTTGTCATAAGGATAAGTGGCAACAAGGGCGCCTCCATCGAGGGCTACAGACAGAGTGAAGCGCTGCTTTTGAATGAAGTCCATCATCGCTCTGGTCTCAGGTTGAGGATCCACCAAACGCTGTGATGCGTTGCCTATTAATGAGGACAGAAGAAAAAAACAAAATGTTGGACAATCTTTTTTTTTTTTTTTTTTTTATAAAAAGGTT
>VURO01023702.1:0-18602 GCA_015108175.1 Pelvicachromis taeniatus | reverse complement strand
ACTCACCACCCACCCACCCACCACTCCCTGGGTCTTTTACAATTTCACACACACACACACACACACACACACACACACGCTGATTCAAATAAACACACTCCATCACGAGCACTGCACACTCAGTTTGGGGCATAAAGACCTGATAAGCAGCACAGCTTTGACCCTCCAGTTAGTTGAATGCAGCTGAGGCTAGGAGACTTCAGAAACTGCACTGCTTAGCTTATAGGCATGTGGTGCCAAGCACTAATATGCCTTAAGGTTAATGAGGCAGTCTCCATAAATTCTTTTGCCATCTGGATATAGTAGGTCTAGACGCTTAGTACAGCACTACATTTTACCCACTATAGATTACTCACAGAGTGATTTGATGAAAAAGAAAAAAGAAAATCAATGGAATTGAAGAAAAAGCATTTACCTACTGCAGAGAGCCATTTAACTGCTTGTACTTTAATTTCTTTTACATAAATTAGTGGGAAAATCTGTCTCAATAAGCCGTGTGGTAGAAGAACACTCCTGATAGGCACTGATGTGATCAGCTGTGATGGCCTCGCTTCCATCCCTGTCAGGACTGAGTTACATATAATTCACTTTAGCTGTGTCCCCTGTGAAGTAGAAAAAGCTGCTCCCTCACATTACAGAGCAGCCGATGTCCGAGTGCATAGCTTTTTAATTCGGTTTCAGAGAGTTATCGGGGTAGGATAAGTGAACGGAGCAAAGCCAGCGTCTTCCTGCCGCTGTAATGTGGACACAGGGGTGGTTTGGATGTTGGCTTATCTTATCTCCTGCTTGGATCTATGATCATCATTCCTGCGTAGCTCATTATCACATATGATGAGTTTCATCAGCTGCACCCTGCAATTATGTCGAGAAGCAACCTGCTATCACAGCGGAGAGGCTCTCAGCCACAGATCACTGTTGTTCCTCCATTACACGGCACCTATTTCTCAACAGAGTCCGCAGAACAGTTCCAATTAAACATTATTGTTGCTTTGGTTTGTCTCTGTCGGCGAAAATGCAGCGATGGCACAGGGGATCATTGTCAGCGACAGCAGCTGGGGTTCACCGAGTCGTTCATTCTGGTTCAAATTCAACTCCTGGATGATGTAAAATGTTGTGGATAGCATAGCCTCAGTTCAGCTGCACTCATTCAGGCCCAATTCAGCACAACTGCTCTTTTTTTTTTTTTAATTAGCAAAAAAATAGTTACAGCTTGTATAATTTTATAAATCCGGCTTTGTCTAAGGATCCAAAACAGCCAGTGCAATCTAATCTCACAACTCCAGTGAAGAAACCTTGCGGTATGTCCATGAATCTCAGCTAAATGGAAGTTTAGGCCTGAATGCGTTCATATCAACAGGATCCTGTGTGTGTTTGTTCTTTCCCTGTGTGTGTGTGTCTGATTGGGTAATGGGTAAGTGGAAAGGTTAGGTAATGGAGACCCCTGCACCCTGCCTCAGGCATTTTGACATACTGCGTGTCTAGATGAGTGGATGACCTCTAACCTCTTGTCTAGCCAACGGCTCAAGACCGCTTGGGTCAAGCCAGGTGGCTTTCAAAAGCCTACTGGCCCGTTCAGAGGCAGATGACATTTAAACTCTTTCCACGTCGGGACCAAATGCACGCTTTTGGTTAATTAAGAAACCCTCACAGCCCGTGTGCGCGAAAGTACTCTGATCAGCAGCAACATTAAAGCCACCTGGCTAACATTGTGAATGCCCACCTTGTGCTGCACTGATAAGGAACCTTGATGGGTGGGCCTCCAGGATTGTCGAGGTTGGACCATTGTTGTGTTTCTCAAGCTGTTCTGGAGGAGTTTTTGCCGCGTTGTGGTGGACGCCGCTGCTATCAGGGAATACCCTCGCTGTGGTAGGTACACTTGATCTGTGATCATATTTGGAGGGGTTCAAGATGGCAGATCAATGCACATCTCGGAGGAACGAAACAGTCCAAAATAAGATCCCTTCTTCGTTCAGCCTTTTTCCTCGTCGACAAAGCTCAGTTTAACACAAATGTACTTCTTAAATTCAGCTCCCGAGAAATGGCCTTTCTCTCGCAGCAGCTTAAAATTCCAAATTAAGATCTTAAAACGCTCTTTTTCTTCTCTCTGAGCTGAACTTTTGTTTATCTGAAATGACTCACCCAAGAAGAACCAATCACATATATATGATTGGCCTGCACAATATCAGAAATCAGTCTCAGTGATTGAAATCAAGCCTTTGAGTCGCTGTGCATTTTATCTTCTGCTTTTCTTGTGTTTCTCCTGCTATTATCCAACTGGGCAGAATAATTGGTCTTAGCTTGATTTATTATTTTGCTCTTCTTGTGGTTCTGAGAGGAGACAAAGACGTGCGGAGACAAAGAAAATGGTTGTCTGGCAGGTAAATTTATAGAGTAGTAGTCATGGGAAATGCTGATTAAGGGGCCAAGAAAACATGTTAAACATCTCTGGAATAATCATATTTTACCCATCCCTCCCATGCCTACATATTTTTTCCCCCAAACACCCCGATTCTTCTTCTACTTTTATCTTAAAGAGTCAAAGTGTAGTTGACCAACATAGAAAAGGGAAACAACAGGTTTTTAAATCCAGACGCAGGTCGGCTAATCTGTTCGTTTTCCCGCTCATGTGTAATCACAAACTGTCGTAAGACACAAACTAGCCTCGAACCTGTCGCCGCAGAGAGAAACAGCCCGTCTCCATTCTGTCACTACATGCTCTCTATTGTATCTCTGCGCAAGAAACTCCCCACTGGAAATTTTGGAATCTTTCCCATTGTTCCTAAAGGAAAGGGGGCTTTCATATGGAAGTGGGGAACGCCAGGAAATGACTGGCATTCTTTGTGGACAATTTGAAAATAAACTTGTGGGTCCTCGCTTCCCTCTCAACAGCCAAGCACAAAACTAGAAATTAGAAGCGAGGGTCATGGTGTTAACAATTCCCTCTTTCTTGTGTTTCCTGCTGTAATTTGTCCCCAAACGTATATTTTCTTCTACTGGAGACACGCCATCGCAGTTTCCGCTTTTTGTCGAAGAGCTTTGCACTCTCTTCTCGACAGTTTCTTGAATGGACACATTCTCTCTCTCTCTCTCTCTCTCTTTTTTTTTCCTTTTCTCTCAGTATTTGTCCTTATTTTGCCTTATCTTCCCCCCTCCTGTCTTTAAACACAACCCCGCTGCTTGGGCTCTGCTTTATGAGGTGTGACAGTTGAAGTCTGGTTGCCGAGGCAGGCCGCGTGGACTGGAACGTAAAGCTTTACATTCAGCCGGCTGCAGCCGGGTTTGTGGAGGACTTAAACTCACTTCACCCCTATACAGTACCTCGTATACAGGAACTGCTTTCATTCTGCTGAGCTGGCATGAAAGTGCAGAACTGGAAGGAGGGGAGAGCGGGCAGAGAAAATAAAAAACACTTTAACCTCGGAGCTCGTAGTTGAGCACATGCGGTTGCTACCTTTGAAGGGAAAAACTGAAAGAAGATTAAAAGCAGATGTTAATTGAACTAATTCGTCACTTCAGCTGCACAAAGTTTAGCCTCTTTTTTTTTTCTTGTGTATTTTGGCTACAAGTGTTCATAGCTCTCTCTCTCACTGCTTTGACTTGATACAAAACAGGCTGTTTTTCTCAGACGATCAGCCTCTCCGCTCCACAGATTGACACTCACACCTTACCCTCCTCCTCAAACTCTTCTTGTTGTTTTTCCCACCGGGCCAGGGGTAGTTCCCAGGTATTTGAGCAGTCTAGCGTAGCAGGGAGGCTGGTTGTTGTGTCCTCTGTGAGACAAAGGCAGTGTGCCTCAAGTATAGGGATGAAAGGAAACGGGGCTGTGCAGCCACTCATTTTTACAATGGGAAACCTCCTTAGCGAGGCTGTAGGGCAAATAACCACCTTCTCTCTTCCTTTTCTTTAACAAGCACCGAGACTGAGAGTGTGTCTCTATCTTTTTTCTTTTTGTAGTAGGAGGAGCAGCGCCGCGTATATACCTATAGATGTGAGTTTGTGTGCGCGTGTAAAAGAGGAAGGGGTATCCTTTGTCTGTGCGCAGAGTGCTTTCTGAGCTTTCGCTTCCTTACACCTGCTCAGCTGACAGATGGTGCTTCGCTGTTAAAAGATGAACCAACAATCGAGGTTGAAACTGTTAAAAAGATGGGTGGGGGAAATTAAAGAGAGACGGCAGAAAAATAAATATGCTATTTAAAAATGTTGCTGGAGCGATCCTCTCTTCAGTAAAAGGGGACACGGACATTGGGTGTTTTTGTTTTCTTCAAAATTGAAGGCATTACCTACTTACATTTTAGTCATGATACCTCAGCAGTAAGAAAAAAAAAGAAGAAATAAAAGCAACTTTTAAGATGTTAAATGCAACAAAATCTGTTCAAATTCACAGTGTTGCATTTAAGGCTCGATAAGCGCTGTAGGACATTAAGGCATATGTAAGTCTAAAAACCTAAAAACACACGATATTATGTGAAAATGCCTTTTATTTTATGAGCAAATGATAATTTTTTTTCATTAAATCTTCTATATTAGTCCTCAGTGTAGTGTTGTCATCTCGGGTGGTTGTCAGGAGGGGTGGAGGGGTGGGAGCGGAAGCCGCAGGAGTCTTTTATGGCTCCAGGTCCAGAGACAACCTGTTCTCAGGCACTTCTCTCCTGGCACTTTTTTATGACATCATAAATTCCTCCATTTCCTCTGACCAGCCCTAGGTGGGTATAAAGGACGTACCTGGCCAGTAATTGTCTGTCTGGCCCTCTCATCTGTCAGATTCCTTATGCTGCTGGTGACCTCCTCCAGAGCCAGACTCTCAGACTGCCTGAGGATACAGAGATCTCTTAGATCCACACTGTGGACCAATAAAAACTGTAGTTTATTTGTTGAATGATCGAAAAAAAAAAAAAAGAGCGAGAAGAAGAAGAAAGAAAAAAGCTTGCTTCTAGTTCATTTAGGTTAGCAACGAGAGTCTGCCTGCCCACATTAGAGGCCTCTCTGCGTGCATGTGCCCTTCAGACCATCAACAACAACCCACTCCCACTCTCAGACCTGTTGATACCTTTTGTTTGTTGAAATCTGAGGATGAACAGCAGAAAAGAAGAGATTAGGGGAAGAAAGACAAGCGTGGATTTTT
Source organism: Pelvicachromis taeniatus (assembly GCA_015108175.1). Taxonomy (NCBI): domain Eukaryota; kingdom Metazoa; phylum Chordata; class Actinopteri; order Cichliformes; family Cichlidae; genus Pelvicachromis; species Pelvicachromis taeniatus. The sequence goes on along the minus strand of VURO01023702.1, from coordinate 13,480 downwards.
TTTTTTCTTTTTGGAGGGAAGGGGGCCGCACAAACACTCAGCGCTCACATTAATCTGACGCTCAGCTCGGCTGGCCTCAGGGAGGCTCGAACAATACACACACCAGCATGACAACATTCCTCGAGGTTAAAAAGGTCAGGGGTCACCCAGTGACCCCACCCTGCCAATCAGTTCCAGGGCACTAACTCTGGGCCTTTGTTTTTGCTTTATGTCTTCGCACTTGTTGAACAGACTCTGAGCCTTATGTTACAATGTGCCCTTTGCTCTCTAATAGACTGGATTGGCATGGAGCACTTTTACGTTTGTTAAGTCAGTTTTGGCTTAGATAATAATAGATTAAAAAAACAGGGAGGGGGCTGCGAAGAACGAGAGCGTAGCAGTGTTTCATTGTTGAAGCTTCGGGGTTCAGAGACTTAAATGCAAAACAGAACATGGAGACACAAAATACATTAGCCCGAGGCTGCGAAGCGTACACATTGAGTTTAAAAAGCTTTGGCCAGGTTTGCTTGGCAGTATACTTTTTAATATTATGTCTGTAGCCTATGGCGCATACTATAACCCAGCCAGATGTTTGGCAAGCCCACATCTATATATGGGAGCAAAAGGAGCCACGGCAAAGCAGCCAAGCTGTAATTATTGTCCATATATTCAATTGATTCATGCCCATTTAATATAATCAGCCCACACGGGTCACTTATTAGTCCAACATGGGTAACGTAGACTCTCAAAGTTGTATTTTTCCTTCCTTATGAAAAATCCAGTTTTGCGTTTTTTTTCCTCCTTCTTCTTCTACTTCTTTTTTTTTTTGCAAACAGCACAGCAGACTTCAAATAAAGTCTGCGAGCCGTCATTAAAGTGGAGCGTATGCATGTGTAGGCATGGAGTGGCATGTGAGGCCCCTACGAGGAGACTGCAGGTCTGGTAATCATTATGACTGAATGTACAGTATACACTGGAGTGGACACGCAGCTACATTAAAGCCTCACCCACGGCCACATTGGACCACCCCAGAGACACACCACTGGCACTTCCTCTGCCCGCTTCCATCGCTCAGCCTCAAGGGAAGCGCGTTTAGGGATTTCCTGAGGAAACTCGGGGCTATTAATTGTCGGTTGATTAGGAAACTTTCTAGTGAAAATCCAATTAATCGTAAGAAAATGTTGTGCTCTTTTTTTCATGTTTGTTGTTGTGTGCGCTGAAATAAACACGCTCCTGTTTTTTTTTTTTGTCTTCTAGGTTTTCACATGTGGCTCGGTGAAGATGATTTCAGTCAGGTATACTTCACCACAGCATTCAAACATCTCCTTAAATACTCACTTTCTTGCAAAAATATTCACAGTGCGTCACAGAAAGATGGCTATAAACCTCTCGAATTTTATCCTGCATGCCAAATCCGCTTATACAGTGGAGGAAGGAGACACCGCTCTCTATTAGTCTGCAGTTAGAAATGAAAGCCTATCTTGGCTGCAGCTGTGGAGGAGCTCCAAAGATGGGGACGTTTATTGTCAGGAACAAATAGAGGCCTTTTTATTTTGTCTAGCAGCTGACGCCTCTCCCCACCCACTCCTCCATAACCGCTTTTGTCAGTAATGTAGAGTGGCCTGCTCGGGCAAGAACGAGAGACCATGAGAGTTTCAGAGTGGAAAGAAAAAAAGAAAAAGAAGTGGAGTTAGCTGTTGATAGGCTCGGGGAGGAAAGGCACGGCTGTTTGCCATATGGAGCAATTATCGGCTATTTGAAATGATTATCACTCTCCATCAATACAGTGTTTAAATGTATGTGTGTGTGTGTGTGTGTGTGTGTGTGTGTGTGTGTGTGTGTGTGTGTGTGTGTGTGTGTGTGTGTGTGTGTGTGTGATTTGATCTCTGGTTTGTGCCCCCGGTGTAATGTTGAAATTCTGTGACCTGCAGCTTGGCCCCCCATTTAAGCTGGGATAGCTATGATCTCCCCACCTCTAACCCCAATCCCTCCTCCCTCTGTCACCCCCTCCTTCCCTAACACACACACACACACACACACACACACACACACACACACACACACACACACACATGCAAAGTCTACCAGCACAAAAGAAATATTCAGCTGTAGAGAGGGGGTCTCTCAGAGGGCGCGACATTGAACTGGGGGTGGGTGGGGGGATTAAGTAGAAATGGCTGGCTGACACTGGGGTTGCCATGGCAAAGCCCCCTTTTTCTCCTCTCCCTTCGACCCTCCGCCTATTTTTCATTTTAGGTTTCATTGTGGGGGCGAGGTGTAAGTGTGTGTGTGTGTGTGTGAGACTGTGATGGAGTAGGGACGATCTAATTCGACATATGAATTTAGGCTCTTATCAGAAGCTGCCCTGCTTCACCCTGGGAGAAAAAGAGACCTGCTTCAGTCAGAAAGAAGAGAAACCTCCGAACACATGATTTTATTTATTTATTTTTCAGGGGGGAGGGTTACAGATTTGTTACAGACCTGCTATCCGCTGAGTATCATTAAATATTGTGGTGTGTTATTGCATTTTATTTTGCAGTTAATGTTTTCCTCTAATTTAAAAAAAAAATAAAACAAGACTTGTACATATGTGCATGTGTACCGAGGAAAGCGCGCCATGCCAGAATGCAGAGGCAGTAATTCAAAGACGCGGCGTACGCACGGGACAAAAACACAAAAAAACAAATTGTCTGTTTTATGACTGAATTACAGCGGCAGTAATGTGGCGCATTACTCATCCGCTGCAGCCGGGGCGTTATCACGCTAGCCTCATGCCGGCCTCCCAGCAGCCCCAGCAGAGTAATGGATGCAGGTCGAGCTCGCGCGATGACATCAGCACCCTAAGCCGATGAAATGGGGCGATGAATGACCATAGATCAGCGTTTACCACCCTGACGTCAGCCCCTGCTCTGTGCGGCAGTGCACTGACACCGCCGGCAGTTGTTCCCCCAGATAGTGGCCCGCGTCGGACAAAGGGAGCTCACAGCGGGACGTCAGTATTGTTCTCCTGACTCGGTGTCCATAAGAACTGTGCCAGGATTGAAGAAGGTTAAGCAGTACTGCTCACAGGGTCTCTAAAGAGTATAAATACAAGTGTACGCTTATTATATTTTAGTAGAATTCACCTAAATTACAGAAATCCATTTTCTCCCCAGTGCCGAGATTTTTGTCTCTGAGATTTTTTTTAATGGTTCCACTACAAAAAGACTCAAGATGAATGGAAGCACTACTTTGTAGTGAAGAAATGGCTCTAATGAACATCGCTGACAGAATGATATGTGGGTTATTTATAGAAGCTGGGACTTTGTTTCTGGAAAGATGGTTTTGGTATGTAACGTTTTAAATGGGTCTTTTTTCCCCTCAATGCTGTGATCAAGACAAACAAAAACAAGGAAAATTGCATAAATCAAAGAGCCTAGACAGATCTCACAAAAACTACGCAAAAGAAGCCAAATTTATCCTCATGGCTACACACCACAGGAGGAAATGGAGAAAATCTTTGTCTGCATGTGTTTTTTTTTCTTTTCCTTTTTTCATGTGTGTGAAATCAGTCTTTAAAGAGAAGAAGACAGTGGGATATCAGCGCTAACAACTTTTTCTTCATCTGTGTTTCAGATGCTGTTACGAGCAATTTTCATCTGAAGATGAAAGACTTCATGTTCCTCTGATTAATGAGGTGGTAGTAAAGCTCTAAAGCAGAGCCTTTCAGCTTATGCTCGAGCTTAAGTATGCTTCGTGATGCTTTTGTGTGTGTGTGTGTGCGTGTGTGTGTGTAACATAACCAGAACTGTCATTGCCCTGAGGACAGCGGACTCATTCTGCCACTGTCTTGTGTCATTATGTCCTCTCGTTACGCAACCTGACCTCTGTGGTTCTGAGCATCGTCCCCGGCTCAGTCCCTGTCCCATGCCTGTCTGACTGGCTCTCCTCCCTCCTCTTCCTCCTCCACACCCTGCCTCCTGTGTCAGCTCGGCTCACGGTCACAGCTGCCGTCCTTCCTCGCCTTGCCTGCCTCGGTGAACATTCAACGCTGTCGGTGAGTTTGGTATGGACACAAAAAACCATCGACCGTTGACTGTGCCCCGTGGTTCGCTCTGACGACGTCAGGAACAAGCGAAGGAAGATTTAAAACAAAAAACAAAAAAATGAACAAAGGGGCAAAGTGGCTGCATGCAAATCCGGTGACGAGAACAGACGCACACAAGCGCGCCGCGCACAAAAGTGACACTCTGTTTCCACTGTACCCGAAGACCTAAGGTCACAATCAACATTCATTGCTGTCGCTGGGTTGGACTGTGTAGAAAAGCTCACTGAACAATGAGTGCAACTGTGGCCCAGATCTGCCTGACTCGCGTCTCAGCCAATCAGCCGGCCGGATGTGAGGCACTCTGATTATTTTATTTATATACTTCTTGTTTTTCACTTCTATTTTCTCCCTCCTTCCTCCCTCCCTGGCGCTGGGAGTCTTAAGGGGAAAGAGAAAGAGAGATAGAGACACAAATAGACTCCTGGCTGCTTGCTTGTCCTCATCCTCCTCTCCTCTCCTCTAATTGATGGTTATGTGTGCAGCAAGGGGGAAGGAAGCGGAGTGAATGTGTAATCATTTGGAGTCTCTTCTCCTTTAGATGTTTCATCCCTCTCTTTTTTGTTTGTCTAATTATACACTGAGCTGAGTTAACTCTGCGTTAACTGTGCGCCTGTGCTGGCAAGAGAGACGGGCCGATGGAGAGGGAGGACAGGGAGAACAAAAACGGCAGAAAGCTTACAGCAGTAGCTAAACGATTATCTAGTTTTCACTAGATTTTGCTCGATGTCCCCGCTCATGCAAACGTGCTGGGAGAAGGAAGCAAATTCCGGCTGTATAAAGTCGATTGTTTCCACCTTTCTCACTGAGAATGTCTCATTATCTGTGTTTGAGTTTCATGAGAGGTTTCCTGCCTGCCCCTGTTTGTGTGTGTGTGTGTGTGCGCTCGCTAAGATAGAGGACCTGTCTGATGATCTCAGAGTGCAATATGTCATTTTCCTTCTATGCTAAAGCCTGCTGCCTCATGGGGGGAAAAAGCAGTCTGTAACCTTGTCTTCCTTCACAGTCTGGGACCGGCCACACCGCTGCCATTTCTCATTGTACCCGCCTGCAAAGACTTCTGTAATTCAAGTAAGGTGAACGCAAAGCTCACACATGTGATGTATGGGTGTAGGACTATGTTTGTGTCACTGATTTATCAATGAAACTAATAAAGTTGAATCAGTTCAATGGGCTGATGTGATTATTTACTCTTAACTCGTATTTCACATAAGAACGATCTTTGTCATCTGTGTCATTTAGTTACCAAGCCTCGTGTCCGTGTACCCCCACCTTCCAAGTCTCTCTGTATTATTCATAGAAAAGCACTCTGTGCAGTGGTGCAGAAGAGTGGAGGTGATGTAATAGTGGCCGTGAGCGTGGCTTCGGACTGTCATTTGGGATGGATTCATGCGACAGGAGAAAACGCTCGGTTTGTTCGCCAAAAGGCGCAGCTAATGGCAAGAGATAGGACGTGACGTGCGTCCATGATAAAAGTGCAGTTTGAAAAAATAAAAAGTGTTGTGTCATCCACAGTTTTGTTGAAATTAAACTTGGAAAGTTATCCAGACATTAAAATGTTAAAAGTAAAGGGAATAGTGTGAAAGCCCACATCGTGGTGTGAACCAGTGTGTAAGAAGCTGGGATGCTGAGAGACGCGAGAAGAAACCTCGGGAACAGAACTGAACTGGAAAACAAATCCAAGTGTTAGTGAGATATTAAGTCACAGCATCTCAAAGTGACACTACCCCCATCTAGTGCTGAGCTGTGCACACAGCTTCCCTCTGTAAGGACTGTGGACATCACGTATCATTTATTTAGCATAGAACAGGTAGGGGAAACTGACCAACCACAGCCGAGTATTTTGTTTAGCTTATCTTTAATTTTTAATTGATCTTGATTTTTTTTTTTTTTTTTAACATAAGTGGGTTCTGCATTTCTTTCTCTTCTCATTAAATTTTTAAAGTTTGAAATGTGTTGGAGCATTAGAGAAAAAAACAACAACATTACAGTGTGTTGTTGTTCAAAGGAATGTTTAACTATGAAGCATTCCACACACAACTGAATTTTGTTAATATTTATGGAAGCAATAATGATAATCCATCATTTTTTAAAAACCACCACTTCCCGGGACGTCTCATGGGGGAGATTTTAATTGTACGCTTTTCCCAAGTGTTGATAAATCAAGTGGAGTCGATTCTGCTCACAAGCAATCAAGAAAGGAAAAACTACAACTTATGACTGAATTCAATCTGGCTGATGTTTGGAGAAACATGCACCCAGACAAGACTACTTTCTCCTGCTACTCTAGCACTCATGGCACCTTTTTCCAGAATTGACTATTTCCTGCTCTCTGCATCTTTGGTACCCATGCTTACTAAGTCTTGGTATGATAGCATTATCATATCAGATCACTCCACCATTTCCTTTTAACTAAATTTACCCAGCTCAACAATATTTACCACTAGATGGCGATTGCAATCTTTCTGGCTGAAAGATCCAGATTTTTTGGAATACATTGGAAAGCAAATAGATTATTATTTTGCTCCTAACACAACTCAAACCACGGCTACTATAAAATGGAAGGCCTTTAAAGCTTTCAAATGATGAGTTTTACAAGTTTTAAACATAAAGCATCCAGGATGGAAATGGTCCATTTGGAGAAACACATAAAAGACATTGAAGAAGAAATATTTATATCCAAATCTAATGCCCTAATTATAGAGCTAAACAAACTCAGAGCTAAATACAATATTTTGTCATTAAACAAAGCTACTAAAAGTTTACTAAGACTGAAATTATGAACAGGGTGAAAAAGCAAACAAAATACTGGCTTGGTGTATTAAATAGGTTCAGGCTGAAAGAACAATAAACTCTATAACTACAGATGAAGGGTGGACCACAGCTGATCCCAAACATATTAATGACTCTTTCTGTACTTTTTATAAACAGCTATATAAAACTGAGCAATTGTATTCATTCTCATCAAAACCAAAAGATTTTTTGGATTAGCTGCATTTTCCTAAACTACCGAAAAACGATATGGCTGAACTAGAGCTTAACATAAAAGTAGAAGACATTGCTAATGCTATAAGGAACAAAAAAAGGGGGTAAAACTCATGGACTTGATGCAATACCAATAGAAATATTCAAGATATTTAAAGATAAACTGATTCAACTTTTATTCGATATGTATCATGAATAATTTGAATCTGGGTCTCTCCCCCCTTCACTTAACATTGCAACAATTACCCTGTTACTGAAACCTAATAAGCCAGCAACACAGTGTAGTTCTTATAGACCAATCTCACTGTTGAATTACGATTACAAGATATTTTGCAAACTGTTAGCTTTGAGACTAGAGACACTCTTGCCTAAGATGATCCATTCAGACCAGAATGGCTTTATCCAGGGGCGGCAGGGGTTTCACAACATACGGAGGGTCATGAATATCATCTTTGAGAAAACAGAGAGGTCAGCCTGTGTTGTAGAATAAAGCTGGTCACACCAAATACTGACTTTCAAGCGCCTTAGAATTGTACATACTCTGTTTTTGCTTTATATCCTTTATAAATACTCCATAAATACTTTCCCTTTATGTCTGTACATGTTTCAATAAATCGCTCCATATATTTCTCCCTTTTCTAGCGAAATGCAAAGAAATGAGGAGTGGCTCAAGACTTTTGCACAGTATAGTATCCAAAATGTGTTGCTGACAGCGCCTCCCAGCTGTACACTGCTTCTGTGTTTCTTATTTTGTCTATTTAAAAATGTAGGAAAAGGTACATTTCAGCTCTTTAATAATCTCCTTTGCTCCGTGTCATACCTGCAGATGCTCACTGCTGCAGCCAAGTTCATCATAGTGAGTAAAACTAAACGCTAAAACCAGGTGTGAAAAAATATACTTGAAATGAAAATTTTAAAAACTCTCTGCAGCCTATAAGCTGTTTCTGAACGAGCCTCGGTTCCTAGCATACACAGAATCGAGCAAAATAAGATAAGACGAGAAATACTTTATTTATCCCAACAGTTGGGAAATGACAGCGTTTAAGCAGCAAACGAAATGGAAAATACAAACAAATGAAGATTAAATGCAAAACGAATGCAAGTAATGTGTTATGATTATACTGAGTCAAAGGTCAAACTAGCTTTACAACAGAAAATCTAAAGACAAAAATCATGGCAGCTTCCTCAGCTGGCTGTCAACAAAGAAATACCTGTTCTGCAACGTGCCTTAAATAAACAAACAGTTCTCATATTGTCCTTCTGCTGATGTCACTGGAAATAAATCTATTAATGTTTGCTGACTTTCTAGATTTTTATCACGTGGCAAAACTTCCAGAAAACTTCTCACGGTGAGAACTTTCAGAGCTGGAATTTGTCAGCGTGAGAAGATAAACAAAGAACTAAGATAAAAGGAGGTATGCAGTGTCACGTGTTAATGTGGAAAAATTCAGCAGCACACAAGCAGAAGTGGTTTTAGACCTGGAACAGGTAATCAATGTTTCTGTGAAACCACAAAACCATTAATGGATATATGCACAATTCATATTTGCGAAGAATACAAACATTTAAATATTACACAAGCTCTTAAAACTGAGATATCTGGAGCATATTTGTCATTTGCAGCAGGCTCCACAAGACGGCGTTCACTATAAAACAGCGAGGAATCATTGGTCGCTGTAGCTGTCCCCGGCGGTCTGTTTAAAAAGCTCAGATGATCTTCTGTTTCTGCTGCTGTGAGCTGTGCTGGTGGATGTTCCGTGCTTTATTCCTAAAATGATGATAGATGGAGTTACTTCTCTTGCTGTTTATTAGAAAATCAGAACATTTGCTCTTTGTTCTGTTTCTAAAAATCTCACCTTATACGATCAATAGCGTCCCTCACCCACTTCAGAGCTGGATTGGCGCATGCGCTCCCCTTCTTTGTGTGGAAACTACATTAAAATAAAGCAATATGTAAATATTTATACACCCACAGTAAACACTAATGTCATTTCAAGTATTTTTAAAAAACCTTTAAAGCAGATTATTAAATTTTTTTATGATGCTCACATGATGACATTGATGGGACACATCTCTGTTACAGTAGGGACTGAGTATCCCTTGATGGCTGAAAGTGGTAATCTGCCTGTCATGTACCTTCGACAGCAGTGACGATGAGCTGTGAAAGAAGGAAAAAAAATGTCTTCATATAACAGGGGACTGAAATATGTGTCTACCACATCCATGTAGTGGAAATGCTTATGTGCAAAGGTGATTAAACAGAAAACAAATCAAAGAAAATAAGACAAGAAAGCAACAAACCTGCTGACGTGTTTGCAGTCAGACAAACAGTAAGAAGTGCGATCACCACCACAGCTCGGATTGGCAGCATGTCTTCTTCGTTTGTGTTGGCAGCAGTGACTCTGATGATGAAGCTGTCTCTTCTTTTCAGGTGGCGTCAGAGAGGTTGTGCTGGTAACCTGTTAATCACAGCAGCCACATGTATACCTCAGCTCTAAACGCATAAAGACATGTGACATCATCACAAAAACATCCCATCATTTTCCCGAGTTAAAAATAAAAAAAAGAGGAACAAGTGGGAAGAGGTGGAACCGGTGGGAGGGGCTATAAATACACATGAAACCACATTGTGTTATTGTTTAGTAAACATGCAAATGCAGATGTTATCAGTGAAAAAAAACCCATCCATGATGATATATTTCCAAGCAGGTGAGAAAAAAATGGCGTTCTTATTCCAGCAAAATTATTAAATGTTAAATATCAGTGCAAAAAAGTGTTCTGTGTCACTGTTATGATGCGAGATATTACTGCTGTATATGTATATACAGCTATGATCAATTTGAGTGTTTTCATTTCTCGGCTTGAAACTGTTGTCCAAACTTTAAAATGATTAATAAATAAATAAAGCAACATATTATAGACCTCTCACTATTTGGGAGGACTTTCTTTTTGCATTGCTGACATTCTATAAAAATCAGTGATCACCTAACTCAGAGGTGCCCAACTCCAGGCCTCAAGAGCTACTGTCCTGCAGCTTTTAGATGCGTCATTGTTCCAACACAGCTGAATCAAATGAATGGCTTGTTACCAGGCCTTTGCCAAACCCGATGGCATGCTGAAGACGTAATCCAATCATTTGATTCAGCTGTGTTGGAGTAGGGATGCATCTAAAAGCTGCAGGACAGTAGTTCTCGAGGCCTGGAGTTGGGCACCTCTGACTAACTGTTGAATCTCTGCTTGCATTCATTGCAGTTTGGCTTCACTCAAAATCAGATTAAAGTGATTAAAGCTCTGAGATAGTGCCATACAGTGTTGCCCTCTGAACTGCAGTGCATTATAAGTATAAAGAAAAGAACTGCAGTAAAATTCAAGATACTTAGCATTCTAAGTATTTGGGTACTTTTCTAAGAACTCTTTAAAATTTTTTTTTAACAGGTTAGGTTAACACACCCTGACAAGACAAAAACTCCTGTAAAGCCAGCAGTGCAACATGGGAAGTTTTATAAGGTGTGTCTTTGTGACTCACCGGGCAGTTAAAGCGCTTAACACATAAAGGATGTAAAATAAAGCTAATACACTGTGTGACATTCAGGAGCACGTGGGGATTAAGTGCTTAAAGAGGAGGAAAACTTTCAACTATAACCTAAATTAAATGTAAAATTTGCAAATGTAAAGGAAAACCTGTGGATTTGGAGAGCTGGAAAAGGTCATGATGCACATATTGTAATAGTAATTGATTATAATGTCTCACATATATATATGTATATATACAAGAAGTATTTATTATAGTAATTATACTCATTATACTGTGAGCAGATTCTCCAGTGTAACAGTGGGTTGAGGGGTCACTGTCGTCTGTATCTATACTAAAACACTGAGGAAAAAAAAGATTCAAGATTTGTCTGACTAATGTCCAGTCTTTCTTTTTTGTCTTTTGAATTAATACCTTGACCTGTTGTACTTATAGACATTTTAAATGTCTGTATTTTCATGAACATCAGCAGTAAAGCTGACCCATGCCGAACCTGTTAAGGTACTAAAGGTAGAAAGGAAACGTAGTTTATGGAAAACCACACCTGGAATTCAAGTACTTGAGGACAGTACTGGAACAAATATACACTGCATTTCCAGTTTTTCAAATAGAAGTAGTAAACTTTATTGCAGTTAATAGATTTTGATCATTTTATAATGTTCACTTCATGCAGAAATCCTTTTTATTTGTATTTTTTTTACGAGAAAGTCTACACATTGTGTACTAAAACTAAAGCAAAATGTCAAGTGACCATAAGAGACGTAGGAGCACAGACATGCTGAACAGCCACTGATAATGGACGTATTTCTCTACATCCATCATTTTCTTCCCACATAAAGTTGACCCACATAAATTTTTACTTTAAGCTGGGTGTGTATAAGAATGAAATCATATAAAATCACAGGGAGACCCTTCAGTGTGTAGTGCAGAGTACCAGCAGTGGGTGGCAGTGCCCAGCAGCATATGTAGGATTCGCCACATGACCACACGACCTTTTGTATATCCAAGCCATCTAAAAATCACTTGCACTCACATACTGATGTGGGCTAAAGCTACATTTGATTATTTAAGTGTTGTATACCTGCACAGAAACTATCTCAGATGTTTCAAGTTAACAGGCCACATGTGTAAACATGAATATTTACACTGTTGCTGCAGATGTAAGGTACGATTAATGTTAGCATTATAATATGGTAATACTATCCTCGTCACGGTTCTGGGTCATTTTGACCCAGCATTTACAGTTTCTTTTGTTTTGGTATTATTCTATATGATTTATGTTCTGATTCTCTAATTGTGCTGTTTTAATTATTATTATTATTCTATGTTTCAGTTTAATTCTGGTTCTGAGTTTAGTTCTTAGGTTTTGTTCTTGTGCCCTCATGTTTAGGGTAGGTTTAGTTCAGTGTCAAGTCTGTCTGTGAATTGTCTCTTGTTTCCTGTCTTATTTTGACAGTCTCAGTCTCATTCCTACGTGCAGTGAGTCTAGTTTTGCTTCCCCGTGTCTGGTTAGGTCTAATTTCTCCCAGCTGTGTTTCCCTCCGCTCTCCATTTCCCTGATTACTCCACAGTGTATTTAAGCCCTGTGTTTTCCTGTTTACCTTCTCTGTGCTGTGGTTTCTCCTTCATGTTTCTTGTCTCTGTTCAGTTTTGTTTTCTAGCGTCCCAGTTTAGTTTCCCCAGTATCCTCGTTTCTTGTTGTTCGTTACTAGTTTTCTGCTTTTGGATTTTCTTTTCTAGTATGTTTTGCTACAACGCAATAAAACTGCCTCTTTTAGTTCACCCTTGTGTCCTGTTAGTCCTGTGTTTGGGTCCAATTTCCTTCCTCCCACACAGCACATCATGACGATCCTAATATGTTAAAACATTAACCCATATTACCTGATTATTATGAGGTTACAACCACTTAGTATATAAAAAAGTCAGTATACAAAATTTTAAATGCACAGATGTTACCATTTTATTGCCAGCACTTTATCATATTGTCCTCAATATACTATTGTGATATGTTGCTTCTACATTATTATTCCTATTTTCTGGCCTCTTATCACCAAATTAGTCTAATAGTGGTTTTCTCAAAGAAATGCGATTCAAGATATTACCTTGATATTTCTTTAGTAATTAGTAATTAGTAACGTCCTTTTTCTGTATTATTACCGGCTTCCTTCCACCTCATTACCCCACTATTGCATCATTATTACCAGCCTGTAATGAAAAGTACGACTTGTTAAACAGGTTAAAGATCATGAAAACACCATCATTATAGCTGATGATATCTTGTCTGCACAGAAATACCTGTTCTGCTACATGCTTTAAATAAACAGTGCCCACAACTTCCTCCTGCTGATGTCACAGGACTTCCATTTATTATTGTTTAACAATAAGATTGCAGCACAGGTGGAGTTTTTCACTGTGATGAACTAGGAAAGAAGATAAAAGGAGAAATGCGGTGTCATGTGTTTCGTGTGAAAAAATTCAACAGCACATAAGTGGTAATAGTTTTAGACCCGCAACAGGTACTTATTTTATTTCAATATATGTATAAAAACACACAAATATATTAATAAATTGCTCTCAACACCTGATATTTACAAAATATAAATAAATATTATACAATATTATGTAGCTGGCACCAGCAGTCTGTTTAAAAAGCTCAGAGGATCTTCTGTTTCTGCTGTGAGCTGTGCTGGTGGATGTTCTGTGCTTTATTCCTTTCTGTGAAACCACAAAACCATTAATGGAAGCAGTTACTCTTTTCCACTACAGCTTAATTCATGCACAATTCATATTTACAAAGAATACAAACATTTAAATATTACACAAGCTCTTAAAACTGAGATATCTGGAGCATATTTGTCATTTGCAGCAGGCTCCACAAGACGGCGTTCACTATAAAACAG
>VURO01023698.1:5811-32199 GCA_015108175.1 Pelvicachromis taeniatus | reverse complement strand
TTGACGGTGAACCTGCTGGAGCTGAAGATAAGAAAACCACAGATGAATCAAAGCTTTTCTGAAAGGCTCACTCTCGTATGTTTTGTGCTTTCCTGACAAATGTTGAAAAGGCGCACCTCTGGATCATTTAATGTGGAGGCAAATAAATGGTTTAGAAACTCCCCTCTTGTGGGTTGTTATGACATTTGACTTACTTTGCAGCTCTGGATGTGATCATAAGCGGTATGAGCCGGCACAGTTCTTCACATATTTTATGATAACTGTATCTCTTGTGTCCAGAGGTCCTTTTTGTGCAGATTACAACATCTGCACAACAGATGTCACAATGGGAAACTGATTTGCTTTTTTTTAGTCCAATAGTTGTAGAAATCACCCAGATTGTTGCACGTCTCTAAGGACTTTATTTCCTGACTGCTAATGAACTAACATGTTTTCCATAATTGAAATTGTTTACTGATGGTAAAACAGGCTTTTAATCTCCAAATCTCTTCTCTCTTTCTGCAGAATGCCGTTTATAAGGGGGAGTACACCGCCACTCATCCAACAGTCAGATTGTTCTGGGAGGTTTTCCACGAGTTCCCTCTGGAAAAGAAGAAGCAGTTCTTGTGTAAGCCTTTAATTGCCTCCTTACTTGGCAGTTTAATTCTCTTACCCGCAGTCGCTTTGCAGTGTAATAATTTGCAGGTCATGAGAGCAGATTGTGAAGACAGCAGAGTTGCTTCGTGCTGCTTTAACGAAAGCGAAAACATTTCAGTATTAATGAAAATAATCACTCATTTCAGGAGATTTTAATAAAAAGTGTAACATTCAACTGTTTACTTTACAAGACCTCAGTTATACCAAATACTTCAATAATACAAAATGATATGATTAAAATATGTTGAAGATAGTGATATTGCTGCTGTTGTGGACAGTGTGTCGTGATGATGTCACATTAAAATCACCCTGTGATTCTTGCTCTTAGATCAGAGGTGTCAAACCTTTGGCCCGGGGGCCAGAACTGGCACTCTGAATGGTCCATTCAGGCCAGCTAAACCTAACCCTGACAAAAAATTTTAAATAAGTCAAATAAAATAAAATAAAAATTTGAACTTATCGGTTTTGTTGTCAGTCATACCAGGGGAAACAGTAACTGCAGACTGTGGCACGACCAAAAATATAACTGTGTGTAATGAACTTGCAATCTTGTTTCCTTGAAAATGGTCATGTGAAGATGGGAAACGGGTCGGTGACGATTTGGAATCGGTTTCATCTTTAGAGTGACTTAGGTGCATCGAGGTGACGGTAAAACTGCAAAAAAGACAAATTTGGTCTGCTATCACTATGGAATGGAACTTGAATATATAGAATGGAGTTTGAAAAAATAGAATTGAATTTGAATATATGCCAATCAGTCTGTTTGTCTCAGTTAGATGGCAGTTAATTTGCAGACCTTCACCAATGAGGTTGCAGTCAGTCTGAGTCACACTGCTGTTGCTTGGAGACAGGTTGCCTCCCACCAGGTGACCTGTGCAATCAGCCTGTGATAGTCGAGAGGCTGAAGGTTGTGTCATGCTTCATCTTTAGGTGACCAGTCGGTGACTGCTGCTCCTTTTAATGATTCTCTGAATCCAAAAGTTCAGATTTTACATTATAATAATGAGAATAATGCCATTTGTTTCTTTTTCTTTCTTTTTTTCTGTTTTGTAATTTTACACATTTATTGAAAGTGTAAGCCCAAAGTTCTGTGGTCAGGTTTCTTGTCTCGTTAAACAAGCATTTCTCTGCAGTGTAGAAAAAACATGCATATTGTTTTAATTGCAACAAAGAACAACTTTTAGCCAAAATACGAGAATCAGAGCAATATTCTGTCCAAGTCAACTGTTGTCTAGACAGGCAAAGAGCAGATTTATTAATAAGATTCAGAAACAACATGCTTGTGTCTGCACAAGAGCACAAACATGTTTCTGAGTGCTTCCCGGTTTTTGTTTTACCTCCGTTCTGTATGTCCCCTGTCTGCCTGCAGTGTTCCTGACTGGTAGCGACCGTATTCCCATCCACGGCATGGAGAGCCTGCGCATCATCATCCAGTCTACCACAGCAGAGGAGCACTACCTGCCAGTGGCCCACACCTGCTACAACCTGCTGGATATGCCCCGCTACCAGACCAAAGAGATCCTGCGCCGCCGCCTCACTCAGGCTGTGGAGCAGTACGAGGGCTTCAGCCTGGTCTGAGGGGAGTCCCAGAGGAGACTTTATGCACTTTAACAGCAATACACCCCCACGTGAGTGTCAAGAGTGTAAGTGGGCAATTTTTGGACACGAGAGGGTCACTTTGTTTATATATGGTCTAACAAGATTGTTAAGCATCTTGAATCTTAAAGGTCTATGTATGTAAATGCAGAGTATTGCTTTTTTGCTTTGGGCAAAGTTCCTCAGCCTTCCAGGACCATTTTTGGAGGAGATTCAAATGGCTGATAGATAAAAGCCAACATGGAAATGAACCAAAAAAGCACTAAATGGACTAAAATGTGCAGAATGACCCTTGAATATGAAAACTTTGGGACCTATAAACAAGGACCAGAGAAGGTTGAGAAACTCTTTTAATTTTTTTTTTTTTTTGCTTTGTTTTGTTTGCAAAGCCGTGTATTTTATATTCCTTAAATTCTATTTTTAATCATTAAAGAATTGTGTTATTACCTTGAGACAATATATTGCTTTTTGTTACTTTTAATTTATTAAATAGAGTGGTTATTTTTGACAAAATGAACATGTGTATATATATATATATATATACACACATATGTATATAGGTATATGTGTATAATATGTATATGTGTGTGTATATATATATATATATATGTATATATGTATGTGTGTGCATATGTAAATAGCACTTTGAATATAATCTTCATCGTGAGGTTGGGAGGAGTGTTAGTCCCGCTGATCCTTTTAAATCTGCCACCAGCATGTCCTCTCTGCCTGATTCTTAAAGAGGACAAGCAAGTCAGGCAGATGGGAGCGAAACATGCTGAACATCGTTTGCAATCCCTCGTTCTGTTTTAGCTGTGGATCACAGAGCAGCTGACTTTGTTCTTGAACCTGCATTCAACAGTGTTGCCTTTGTACAGCGAAACCTACTGTACGGACACAAAGTGGATTTTTTTTTTTTTTTGTTAGTGGATGTCGTCTGTGTGCATGTTTCCAAGTGAAAGCAAAAACCAGATGGTCATTTAACAGGTGACATTTTTGGAAATGTGATTATTCGCTTTCTTGCAGAAAAGCATGTCAGCTGAATATGAAGCATCAGTTTGCATGGCTCAGACTGGAAGTGGTAGCAAATACATGTTTGGCTCCTTCAGATGGACACAAAAAGATCGCAGTTCACTGTCACAAGCATGTAGATGTCATTTAGTTATAGATTTTCTAGCTGAAAGTGGTCGCATCATCTGCGAGGTCGCAATCAAACGAGATGAGTTGAACCTAGCGCACTGTACTGTTTTTGGACTAATACGCTAAGATGTCAAGTTTTGGCATTACCTGTGGTGAGTTATAGAACAAGTTGTCCCTGTGTGGTGTTTATGAACGAGGAACTGTAGATACCAGGCTTTAAATACTCTTTGTAATTGTATAAAGTTGGGTGTTTTAATGTGGCAGTCAGCGGGGATTATTATTATCTTAGCTGGGGATTAATATTAAAGGTGGCGTTAGTCATGCTAACACCACCCACCGATAGTGGCGATAAAGACCCCAGCTAAGCATTTTTGCCTGAAACTGGACGTGATGAGCGAGGAAACCGAGGGACAATGAGCTTTTCCTCCTTTGTGACTCTAAAATCATTTACAACCTGAGCTTCCTGTTTCATTCAATGTTAGCTAAAACTAACAACTGAGCCCTTAAACGCCACAATAAAGTGTCCACTGAGGTCACACAGACAGGGAGCCCAGGGCTGTTTTTTCCACAAGAGTTGCCCCCTGCTGGCCATTCTAAAAAAAACATCTTTTACTACAGTCTGTGCTAGCAACAGGTGAAAGACCCAAAAAAAGAGACCACTTCTCATTTCCACCAATACACACTCCATGTTTGAAGTGGAGTCGATGGATGTTTGTTGAAGAAAAGTCTCCTTGATTAGTGCTAATTTTAATTGCTGTTGTGAAGTACAGAGATTTTTAGATACACTTTCTGATAATGTGGTCCCTGAGACATTACAGTCAAAGTCTTCGGTCTTCGTTTTGGTATAGTCTCTTTCAGTAGATACAGTAGATGGAAATGTTCAGGAGGACACGACGATACCAAACGGTCCAATCACAGCCATTGCAGACTGTGTCCATGTGGTGTGTAGTTACGGTGTAGGCTGCAGGGTAGTGTTTCAGAAGATGTGCAGTCATGACATACCTACAGGGCAGATTTAACCCAGAAATATAAATCCCCTGTAGGTCCAGGGACAACCCCAACACTAACTCTAACTCTAGACAATCAGAAAGTGTCATTTTTGTTTTTATGAAACTTTTCTTGCAGCCTTATTGATGCTTTTCTTTTTTTGGGGGGGGGGACGACCACCACCACCCCACCACTCTCATGGCTTCTATAAAATGATGACTTACCCAGAGGGTTAAACAAACTGCAGTCATTTTTGAGCATCAGAGTTGCTCCCAGTTGGATTTATTTACCGTGTGATGGAGCCAAACTAGCCGTGTTCTTGCTAGGCCAAGCGAACCAGTTCCCCTGTAATGACATTTGAACCAATCTGCTAAGAAGCGGGTAAAAACATGTCCCAAAATGTCACATGAACCTAAATATACAAACATTAGAGTTAATAATTGTTATTAGTCTGGTCTCCAAGTGGAAATAAATATTTTTAAGAGTGTGGGCAGATGACTTAGTAAACAATCTGCATATAATAGCCATTTGATGATAAACTGTACCCGTCATATTATTCCAAAGGTCGCCCTGATGATATATAAATATTCCTGCAGTGACACCTCTCAGTACAAGGTAACGTATAATTAGGTTGAGCATTAGCGTGATGTGCGTGGAAAAGGTCTCGCATATATATCTATTTTTTATATATTTCATACATGACAGTGGTGTTAAAGTGACTTTGGGCAGTAAAATGACTCGATGTGTTCTGACTAGCACGTCCTCTCAGCAATAACAACCTGAAGCAGCCCACTTCTGTACTCACAGCTCTGGGCCAAACATATAAAGGTCTCAAACGCTGGCAGTTCATTTTATTGCTTAGTTCCATACTGCATGCACACACACACACACACACACACACGCACACACACACACATGCAAACACATGCAAACGGACACACACATTCTACACATTCAATCTATATTTGTCTGATTAAGGCTCCTGCAGAGTTTAGTCCTATGCAAAGGTTTGTTCAGCCCTTGATTTTTTTGCACCTTTAAATGTGCTAGAGAAAAAGTGTTTTTTTTTTTATTCATTATTTGTCTGAAATTGACTCGAAGCTCTCTGTTCCAGCCAAGGTTTTAAATAAAATACAGTATAAAAGCAAGACTTCTGTGTGGCCTGTAATTGCATTTCAGCTTCCTTATTAAATTACTTGAATTCATGAACGGCATGTCATGACCAGATGTGATGTCGCTGATTCATAGAGTTGTTTTTTCATTGTTATCTGAGCACCTGCTGTTAGGTTTAGGGTTCTTGTTTCTGTTTAGTTTTTTAAAAAATTGATATTGTATGAGGGGCACATGTCAGAGATTTTAGGTGTAACAATAAAAACGTGTTTGAAAACAGTTCACTCCCAGTCTTCAGACGTACAGACTCCGTGAACACGTTTCATCAGCCAAGCTGTTTGAGAGCAACATTTGAGATCACTCGACTGACCTTGAAGGAGAGGTCAAAGGTCATACATGACATGATATTTTAAATCCTTACATGGTATAAGACGTTTTGTCAATTTCATACCAATAAATCGTTAAGCTGAACTTGAAGACCATGGTGGGTGTAAGCCAAATTTTAATATGCCACATATAATCTTTTATATGTACGTATTTAAACAATTTCATTTATCGTTATACACTTTTAATCCCTGTATTATTTCCTTTAATATTATACATTTTGCAAAATAATAATTCATGTATTAAAAATAAGCAAAACTGTTTTTGCTTATGTTTATATTGATTTACTTCAATTTTATTATTACTCACATTTTCCTTCCCGCCATCGCACAGTGTTCATCGGGGTCTTTACCTTCCAGTATAAAGCGCCTTGAGGCAGCTGATGTTGTGATTTGCTGCTGTATAAATAAATAAACTGATCTCAGATCTGTCTGTAAAGTCATCCAGGTGCATGAGTGAACATTCACAACCTCACAGAAGAAAAACACAGAGCCCATAAAACCTTCAGTAAAAATATGATTTCATTCACATTATATACAAAATACAATTTATGTACTAAAATGTACACACTCAGTTCATTAAGCCCGGCCAGTGTTTACATTCAGTGAAAACAAAATTCACACTGATTACCATCCAGAAAATTGGAGAGAAAAAAAAACGGGGGTAAAGTACTCGCTCACAGAAATGTAAACATATACGATGATCCATATTTACAAACAAACTACGGCGAGGACCAGAGGACGAGGCTTCGTAGACCTTGCCCACCTCACCACTGGCCTTGTCAGTGTTCATCACTGTGAGCAAAAACACAGCAGTGATTTAAAGGGGACGATAGCTTATTTAACATCAAGTAAATGAGGGGAAAGCAGGTTAATGTGTACAACAACGCAGCAAGTGTCAGTGGTCATCTCGAAACTGGGTGATTTCCTGAAGGAGATGGAAGATTTTAGCTCACTGTGCTCTGAGCTGCTGTCTTTGGGCTGCAGTGAAAGAGGAAACCACTTATTTCAAACAATCGAACTTCTACAGAAGCAACGGGAGAGGATTTAACGCTGCGGTCACAAGTGAAACTTCGGTACTGTAGCATGATTTAGTAACATCTCCTTTAGGAAAATACACACGATCCTTAAAAAGTACAAATAATTTTATAGCTAATAACCGAATTAAAGTGTTTTGTTTTTTAAAAAAAAAAAGACTTCTACCGCTGTGCATGACACAGACATTCAAAATAAATTATCAGCAATACAAGTGTGATTCAGTTTAGTTTGTGCGTGTGCTGCTTTGTCTGGAGTGACGTCCCCTCCTCGAGGTGAGGCCCGGCGACGACGTTTTTCCAGGTGCAGCAGATTTGACGGAGTGCATCAACAACATCCAACAGCGAGGAAAACGTTTATTTCTAGCAGGGTGAGACGTGTTGACCGTGACACTGGAGACACAGCACCAGTCCTCTTATCAAGTTTTAGTGTTATTCAGATGAATTTAGTCGAGTCTCTTTTGCTGATGAGCACTTCGAGCAGCCGCAGTTTGGCTTTGACGTGCTTGTATTCGTTGTACTCCACAGCCAGCGGGGAGCGGTCCTCCTTCTGCACGTTCCTGCGTGAATGAGGCGGCAAAGGTTAAAACGCTGCGAGGAAAAACCTTTGTGTCGAGGTTTCTTATTATGCAGTTATGCATCTTTGACATTGACAAACTTTTTCTTACCTTCCGTTTTGTCTAAAAAACTGGTCCTCAAACTCTTTCAAGTTCTTGCGAATCCTCTTCTTCTCCTCTCTCGTCTCTTGGAGCTGCTCTACGAGTTCCTGCCTGTGAGACGAGGAGCAAAAAAATAAAAATCATTTAAATGTCTCACATTAAAATATGGACGGGCTTCCAGCATAAAAAAAAGAAAAAGAAAAAAGAACTTTGGTCTCAAATTGTTTTATTTTCTGTATTTTTTTGTATCTGTATTTTCTGGCTCAGTCGCGCTGAAGGAAAAACAGGACGGTAACCTCCTCATGTTAGTGTCCTGGTTTTTGTTTTTTTGTATTACACAGGTCACACAGGTGGGAGGCAACCTGTCTCCAAACAAATGCAGTCTGACCTGGACTGCAACTGCTCTGCAACACACTGGTGAAGGTTTGTAAACAACTGCTGGCTGATAATCACTTTGCAATCAATTTGAGTCGGTGTGCACTCATGAGCGTAATGTTTCTTTGCAACAGGGGACACTATTTAATTCGTTGCCAGCTGGTTGTATCCTGGTTATATTCCTATATAAAGGCAAGGTTACTGGGAAACTGTCAATTTGACTTTTGGGGGGGATTTCAGAATTTTTGTTTCAGATCTATGACGAGTTGTTACTGTGACTTTCTGTGTATGTATCTGTGATTTTTGCTGATTTATCAGCTTTAATCATCTCAAACTGACAGCAGACTGAGCATTTTGACAGTACTTACATAGTAGCTGAGTGCAGGTTGGACAGCCTGGTGTCCATCGTGTTCTTGGATGGGGAAAGTTCGTCCACAGGTGAAATGAAACCATCCACTTCCTCGTCCGCGTGTTCCAGGAAGCTGAACACGCCGATATCGGGTCGGACGGTCACGGTGAACTGGGTCTTGGAGTCTCCGTCGTCCTCCGAGCCGTCCTCTTCCTCCTACAAAGACAGCGAGGGAGGCTTTAGACTCAGTGTGCTGCAGGGGAGGGGAGGGGGGAGAGGGTCTCATCGTGCAGTGAGCGCTGCTGCAGCAGGCGGCCTCCTGGGCTCAAATACTGCAGGGCGTGAGGATCGTGCAGTGTTAGTGGACAGAGGTTAGAAATCACCGCGATGGTCGTCATTTGTAAATCACATCTGGAATCATTAGTTTTTATGAATGGAGTTAATCAGGCCACCTTTATGCAAATAAAACCGTTCAATTAATACAGAAAATAAAAAAAGGTGTCCAGCAGAGTGCCTGCAAACAGTGCTGGGAAAATGATGAGAACAATGATACATTTTTAATATATCCTGCATGCTCATATTGGCTGTCTAGGAAAAGTAAACCAGTATTCCAGCCTTATTTCAGGCACTTAAACCACAACACGCTCCAACCTATTTAACATTACATCAATGAATGAGTCATAGATCAGCAACTACTGATTCAACACGTCTACAGCTGCCCGTTTCCTGCTGCGGAAACGGGCAGCTGTCCAATCAACAGGCAGCAATCAGGCTCATTAGAGGGCAAATGGTAGTAAATATAAAGGGGTAGGAGGGATGGGAGTTTAGCAGGTGAGGAAGAGGGAGCCAGTTCACTGATTATTGGAAGCAGCAGCAGCTCTTCACCTTGATATCATCGAAGAAGAGTGCGGTTTCACCCTCGATAATGGGCTGTAGGAGGGGACCTCTGCGCTTGCTGGAGGGAGAGCCCTGTGGTGACGGTCGAGAAGGAGGAGTTAACCACGCTGAGACGCTCACTCAGACTGTTTTTTTAACAGTACTTCACACTTTTGTGTCAAGTCTAAGCACATTTAATGGCTTTTATGTTCAACGTTTGAGCTCCTCTGTCTGCTTCTCTGTGTCTCCATGTCAGGAACAATATGGCAGCAGGCTCAGCCTGCGTGGTGCGAATTACATGCAATGCATTATATAATGAGTGCACATAATGCAAATCATGTCTTACATAATAAAGATGTCCAGTAAATAACAGAGCTTCACACTCAGTCTATAAGCTGATTTATTTTCATTCATTTCTAAAATACAAATATTTAAAGTTACATTTTAAGACCTGGCCGTCTTTATTTTCCGTTTATTTAACTTGGCTGTTTTGTTTTTCGCTTCCTGAGCCTCTTCAACACGCTGCTGTCACGTCCTGTGTGTCAGCCTGTAACCTCTGATCTTCCTTTAGCGGTGCTCTGAAATCTGCTTCACGGCTGCTGTCCGTTCCCAGCAGCAGGTGCTAACGCCGGCACGAGCTGGGATTAAGTGTCTGTGCATGTTTTGAGAGTGTGACGTTAAACCCGGCAGCTAAAGGGAGGTTAGGATGTGATACTTACAATGACGGGAATGGTGGAGGCTCTACACAGGATCTGCTTCACCAGGCGATATCTGTCATACAGCGGCTTCATGATTTGCCTCTCGCTCTTGGTCATCTGCTCCAGGCAGGGAGAACAAAGATACGCTGTTAGCACAGTTTTAGCTACTTTCTGTCACCCTCTCGACCTGCACGTTAGCTACAGCGCTAACATAAAACAAAATTACAGCTGAACCAATTTTCCTCACTATAAGATCTCTGCAGTGCGTTATATGTGACAGTACGAGCAGGGATAAAAATGACTGCATCTGGATTTGGTCCACACATTAAAACAAACTGTTATGGGTTCAGTCACTTTATTTGCAAAATTGGGCAAATTGTTGAATTTAAAATGTCTAAAATAAAACAAACACATTGTCCATCTAGCTCGTCACAACCTGTGTTTATTTACTCGACACGTGAGGAGGCTTACCGGTCGGCCGTGGATACTCTCATAGTAGAGAAGGGCTTTCTGCAGGGCGACTTTCTCTGCGGCGATCTGCTCCCGTGTCATATCCTGTTAACAGGAGAAAGGAAGTGAGTCACTCGCCTTTTAAAGTGACAAGAGTTCAGTCTGTGTTGCTCGGAGCAAAACTTAATCCACATATTTGGCTGTGTGATAATAATTTCAAAGTGTGAAGTCTGCTTTAAAACTTATTCTGTAAACATGCAAAATCTTTCTGCTGGACATGTTTTATGCCATCGTACGTGTGAGCGTGCGACACAGCCGCGGATTTACCTTGATGTCCTCGGGGCGGTTCACCTCGTCCCTCTTCTCCTGCAGCTTCTTCTGAATCCCCTCCAGGGTGCTTTCCACCGGCGGCTTCGACGCCTTCTCCTGCTGAGGTTTCTTCTCCAGCTGAGAGCCGAAGCTTTTGGGCAGCGTGTTGCTGCGCTGGCGGGGCTGAGGCGGCAGGTCCTCCTCAGATTTCATCAGCTTGTGTTCTGGTGACGAAGACGGGATGCAGAGCGTATATGAGCTTTTCAGTAAGTTGTGTAGAAAGGCGGGATGAGTTTGGAAGCAAGTTAGATATCATGACTAAAACTAGATCAAAAATGCTGTCAGAATCAACACTGGTGTGTGTGTGTGTGTATGTGTGTGTGTGTGTGTGTGTGTGTGTGTGTGTGTGTGTGTGTGTGTGTGTGTGTGTGTGTGTGTGTGTGTGTGTGTGTGTTTTACCTTTCAACTCTTTGCGAAGCCTAGCCAGTTCGTTCATCCACCGCAGCACCTCTGGGTTTGCAGCTTTGTCACTGTGGGAGGGCTGCGTAGGGGGAAAAAAAGGGAAAATAAAAATGGATAATTAGCTGCTCCTTCAAAAATAAAACACCTACAATTACTGTTCACATGAGGATAACAGTGTAAATATGAAGTAGGGTTCTGCCTTGCTAAACAGTTGTAATGATTCTCCTCTGACAGTCAACATTCTTGTTTATGTTTCACAAAAACATCCTTACAGTCTGACTTCAAGGCGTGGGGCTTTATTAACAATGATGAATGAACCAGTTGTTGTTACCTACCCTGTATTTTCGCTCCTCTTCAAACTTCTCCTCAAACCTGTGGATCTTTTTCTTCAGTACATGAATCCTCTTTGTGAGCTGGGCGGAGGTCAGCTCCTCTCTTTCATCATCACAGGAGTCAAGCGATGAACTCCGCCTGCGACTGTAGCAAAAAATGATGCCGTTACAGCTCGCAGCTCCTTCCTGCCGGACACGCAACTCTGCAAAAACACATGTCAGCTTACCTGATGAACGAGTGAGCGTTAGGTGGAGATGGAGGGACTTCCGTGTCGTCCAGGTATTGCTGGGAGTGTCCGTAGGCGTAAAACCGAGGGGAGACCATTGGGTCGCTGGACTCCTCCAGGAGCTGGCGGATCAGACGCCCCCCACAGTGAGGGGACAGCCTGGCCTCTTCGCGGTCCATGCTCTCCCTCTGCAGCGAGTACGCCGGGATTGGTTCTGAGTGACACAAAAACAAAAACGTAAACATTTTCATCGCACTTTCATCGTTCTGCACACGCAAGACATGAGAGAATGTGAAAAAGCAATAGATTAGTCAGCACATCTGCACATTCATGCATGGAAAGTCCTTAAAGTTGGAACAGTATGATGCTGGAAGACCAGCCGCACTGAAAAAAGCCTTCTTAAATTTGTTAGCTCTGCCAACCAGAACAGGTACCATGATCTGACTACTTATCTCCACTGTAAAAATCAAGAAGACATTTAACTGGAGAAAAATAATGTTTATGTGTGATGTAGTGCAAGATAATATATAAAAACACTAAAAAATCCAATGTGAGTTCATGGGGACTCAGCACTGTTATCAGAACACATTCAGCCTGCTCTTTGGGGGCTAGCAGGCTACCAAATGTCACATTTCACGTATTTTCCTGTTGGGTTATACATGTATATTTTGTGAAAATATAGGAGGTCAAACAGCATGCATGGCTCGTTTTCTAAAATCAGCCCCAGTTCTCATCCTGAAGACGCCACACAGCGACTTCTCTCCCTGCTAACATCATCTCGGAGCCTCTCTGGCTCTGTGGAAGGTTCTGGATGTGCTTCTGTGGGGGAAAAAAATTACAAAAAAATTCCTCTGGGGCTCAGCAGTCACAGATGTTGCTCTGAAACTGTGGGTAAGACACACCCACCCTGCCTCTCTCTCTCTTTATTCATCCCCTGGTTACAGTCTCCACTCTGGCAATAATTATGTCTGGTGAAAATAGCCGTGCAGATACCCCTGACAATCGCCGGGCTATTAATAAAGCCCAGCACTGTGGGATAATGTCAGGGCGTGACCCCTGATGAGAGGTACAGTGATGAGTTTGTGTTTTCCACTCGGCACGACGAGAGTTGAACGGCGCATCTGTTCGAGCACGTGTGCGTTAGAGAGCGCGACAGAGCAGATGGAGGATGATCTGATTGTTTAAAAGTTAAACTAAAAGCTCTCTACAAAATGTCTCAAAACATAAAAGTCAGCAGGAGCTCTGATGTAGATTTCATGGAAAAGGAGACACCCATAAAATCAGGTGTCGGGTGATGAAAAACACGCAGAGGAGACGTTACACAGAGAAAACAGATAAAAGGGAGTAAAAACAAGCCCTGAAGGAAACCAACTGTCAGTGTAAACATTCAAGGTGTCAGTATGCAACCAGGCAAATATGCACGCCCAGTCCAACACCGCACATGCATATTTTTCTTAGCTGGGGTGGGTTAAGGTGTATGAGAAATTATTTAGCTCAAATTCCAGCTCGGGAGTCCCGGGGGGTCCTCCTTCACTTCCAGGTACGTGCAGTTCATCGAGTAGCAGGGCTCTCGCTTGTTAGAGCTCGCTCACAGCAAACAAACCCTCAGTCAGACTGAAGGTCTTCCTATGAAGCCTATTATCAAGCTTAGTCCAGTGTAGCCGGCCAGTAAGGCTTCACGGCATTTGAAATTAATCCTTTAAATCAACTGCTCGCTGATGGCTCAGGATTAACTGGACTAATGAAACAAAAAAAATACGCCGGTGTGCCATTTCACTAAAGGTCATGTGTGTGCGTGTGCGCACGCGTGCCACCCTTTGCCACAATGTTCCCGATCATTCAAGCATGTTGCCATGCAGTGGTAAAAGTCAGACAGACAGACTTTCCTTTCTTTCACTCTGGCATGTTACTCGCAGAAAAGGCCAGTCAGCACTGACGGTGATGTTAGTGGGAGACTTACCATCGCAACAACTTGGATGGAAAATGCTTTTGAAATCAAGGAAAGGGGTGTTACAAAACGGAGAATCTAGAAGAACAAAAGAGGGAAATTGGGGGGGGGGGCAGAGAAGGAGAATAGGACAAGATGAAGGAAGAAAAACAAAGAAAGAGAAGTAAGAAGTAGGCCAAAGAACCAGCAAGCATCCTTCCTGCTGAATAAGTCACTGAAAATTAAACTAATACAGAGATACATAAACTTTAATGAACTCGTGAGATCCATAACTGTGTCTCCCGCTGTCTGAAAAATCGGCCACTGTTGTTTCCACCACTGCTGGCACACAGGCAGGGAACACCAAATATCAGGTCATGCTAGACCTTTACTGGGACAAAGGTCTCCAACCACTGCCTGAAGCCCTCATTCATCCACATGGCCATTTGGCCTGCAGTATGCCTTCTGTACAGTATGCAGCAATTCCTCTCTGGCTCTCTGTACCGAAGAATAATCGTACCAACTACACGGAAATACAGTTCAGCTTTGCACAATACTTGCACGCACCATGACCAGCTCTGCTTGTTCTCATGCGGAGCAGCCTGTCACAGCCAATCATGCAGGCGTCCTGCTGCGTGCCTGTTACCACGAGCTTAGTTATGTATTCAGGACACAATGTACAGAACAGAGCGGAGGCGGGTGGAGTTTAAGGAAGAGGCAGAAAGGCATGAAAAAAATGACAAGATGCAAAGGATGGTATACAAATGAGTAAAACCGCCACGTGGACTGAATAAAGAACTGTAATTCACTGCGGTGTGCCTCACTAGAACACAAATTACACTTTAACTACAAGTATGTAAACACACCGTCTATCAGGCTAGCCATCAAAATAGCTCAAACCATGGCTTCATACAAGTTAAAGTAACAGCTTAATATCTGAGAAACAACACTTCACTATGAGACAACAACAAATCCAAAGCTCGCTGGTGTTTTCCCTCTATGAAGTCTGGCCACTAGAGAGCTCCACCAAACATGCAGATGCCCACTAATGCTCTAAACGTGCGACTGCTGAAAGTGACAGGCTCCTTGCATGGAACAGTTTAGCTCCGATTCTCGCATCAAACAGGAAGCGGCAGCGGTGGCGGAGGCAGTGAGATTCAAAGCCAATCATTGCAGCGGAAAGATGTCAACACAACATGCAGAAACATGTCCTTCAAGTGTGCGAATGAACACGTTGGTCATCATTCCAGAGTACAGTTCAGCAAAACCTTCGCCTTTCACCGCTCAACACAGAAACCTCCACCCTTGCAATGCACTGACAACACAATCGAGAGTGCGCAAAGCACAAGCACAAGACAAACACATTAATAACAAGCTCAAGAGAGGTCTGACGGCCAAAGGAAGGTGAAACAATCCAACGGATGACGCAGTGCTTTGGCTCTTTTTGCAAACTCTCTTAACAGTAATGCCACTTGATAAGCCAGGATCAATAAATTAGGATCCTGCGTACAGCTGACATCTCAGGCACGTGCAGAGACAACATCTAAATGGAGCACGGGCTTCAACAGTTTAGCCATGATCAATAAACTCCAAACCTAACCCGAGTTTGTGCAGCCAGCTGATTGGTACGCTGTTATCGCCATCCATGTCGACCCTTTAATGATTGATTTGTGAGTGAAAACAACAGCAGTGGTCATCTGTTGCTAAGCCTGCACACAGTTTTTCCACATAGGTGATAGATTCTGCAAGAACCTCACTGTTTACTCTTTAAATAAAACCACAGATCGAGTCTTTGCTGCGCTTTCATATTTTCCTCATGTGAGATGAAGGTAGGACTGCAGTCCTTCCAACCAAGCAAACAAACACGTCTCTGGTGTCTCCCCATGCAGAAATAGTTAGCCTAGGGAACACGAGGCTCTTTAACAATTAAATTCTGCAGGAAAAGCAGAAGGAGCATGCTTCAGGAGCAGGAGGAGGAGCAGATGAGGCAGCAGAAGGTGTGCAGTTGCGACCCAGACACCCAATCTGGGGTGGAGGATCCTGAACCTGCTGTCTGGACATGTGTGTCTTTTTGTCCAGACAAACTGTAAATGGACTTAAATGCAAAGGAAATAAACATCTAAGCAACAGCCAGGTGGTCTCCAGGCTCACCTCCCCAGTTGTTGTCCTCAGTTAGTGCTGTCAGGTCCAACCGTGGCACGTCCTCACAGCTTGTCTTCTCGCAGTCTGAGTCTGGGCCGCGCACCTCTCCGCCAACCCTACCCGTGTCACAAGTGACCGGCGACTCCTGGATCTTCATCGTCTTCAACGTCTGCACAACCATGAGAGAAAAGAAACGAGCGCTCAACAACAACAGGCTGTCTGTGAACACACTCTTTAAGTTGACTCACACACTCCCTCAGACTAGCCCTGCCCTAATGTAGGGGGCTGCTCCCTGACTGCGATTGGCTCCCCTGGCTGGTCAAAACATCCTCCCATCTGTCTTTAGCCGACTGCTAGAGAGCAGGAGGGGCTTCGCTCCGCCTTCTCCTTCATCCACAGGATTCCCTCGCCCCTCCTGCCCTTTTTTTCCCCCTCTCTCTCTGCTCTCCACGGTAGTTTTCCTTGCTTTTTCTCTGGCCTGACATGCATATATTCCCCACACGCCCAGCTCTGGACTTGTTTGTTTAACAGCAGCAAGAGCAGAAGGGAGGGGTGGAGGGGTGTGCTGGAGACACACAGAGGAACAGAGAGCGAGAAAGAAGGAGGAGGGGCGTGAAGCGAGAACAAGAAAAAGCACAAATCGTGAGCCAGCACACGTAGACTGACTGAGTGATTTTTTTTGCCCCCCTCCCTCCATCTCTCTCTCTCTGTCTCTCTCTCTCTGTCTCTCTCTCTCTCTCTCTCCCTGCAGACAAACACTCAGATGAAGCAAAAGAACTTCATGTAATCCACTTCCTGCATCCTGCTTTTTTTTTTTTAACTCCACATTTTTACCCATCAGCCTCTCCCTCTTTTTCCTATTTTTAGATTTCAGGCTATCTAAAAAATCCACTTTGTTTATCCAAGATCAGAGCTGTTCCGTCAACCTCGGGGCGTACTGTAAATAATTTAGTTGAAAGGACTCACACTCGGCAGCTCATGCATTTTCAACATATCAGTTAAATCTATCCAGGCGTGGGACCAAACTATTTTTAGGGAAAACAAATCAGGACTCGCGACTACTAGACCTACTAGGTGGCTTAAAGGAAATGGCTGCACTGTAATGTGGTTTTGTTTTATTTTTCGGTTAATGATAGTTGTTGTTGTTGATAATGACAGATTACTGTAGAAGAGAATAATCAGTCTCAGGTATGTGCATATGTATCCTTGTGGCTTAAGTTGAAGGCACAGGGTGTTATCAAGACTCCTCAGCTGTTTTGTGGGAAACAACTCTGATGTCATGTGAACGACAGAGGATATAACCAGGATCTAATGGTGCCCAGAGAGAACGTGCAGACTGTGACGGACAAACAGAAGAAACTTCCCCCTCGACGCGCTTACCGTCACTGCTCTCTAATCATTGTACTCACAAAGTACACGCGCACTCAGAATGAACACCTCCACATCCAACCCCCCACCCCCCACCCCACCCCACACACACACACACTCACACAATTCATGCGAGCCATTAAAGCACAGTATGCCATACTACAGCACATCATCTGACATGTTCTTAGTATTTCTTTACATCGTCAGACAAAGGCACCTTTGTTTGCCCCTTTGCAGCATCCGGCACATGCGTAACATGCCCAAGTATATGTGAGTATTTGTTGGCTCCATCATCTTGTCAGACGCTTTCACAGAGTCCCACAAAGGGTCAAATCTACTGTGGTCTTTGACTAAAAGAAGCTTCTCTCTGAATTGATGTTTGTTTAGCTTGTATGAAGCCAACCCTGTCTATTCTTTTGTTTCTTGAGTGGGTGAGCCTTCTTCATAGCTGAATAACAGGTAAACTGCTCATATTCAGAAGGAACAATTAATAACTCTGAAACTTAACCGTTTCAAAACATGCCTTTATTTACAAAAGGCATATTTTGAAACAGGTATCCTGACATGTATTCCAGGAAAAGCATTAATACAGAATAGCGCAGCCCGCCCTATGAGCTCTTCAAAGTCCCAGTCGATGCGTTTACAACTTCAAACAGACGCAACAATCCCTGTGGTCATAAAAACAACAACATGGGAGTGTTTAAATATAATCTGATGAACTCTTAAATTAAGGTGAGACCTAAATAAGACCTTTTATACATTTAATAAAATCCAACTGGGACACAAAATTGTGAAAATCCCAAGTTTTCCTTATCTGACCCCAAAAGGAGCAAGAACGCCTTCAACATGTCACCCTTCTTTTTTTCACAGCCTTTTATATGTAAATGACGTTTCAGAGTCATAAACCTTTCAATGCCTGATTAGTTCATCCTACTTGTTTTGGTAGATTTCATTAGCTGACAGTAGAAGTACTCACAGAAATGCTGCTGTAAGGAAATCATGTTGCGACTTGTCAATTCAAACTAATTTATTACAGTCACGGATTACTTTTAACTGGCTGGACTCAAAAGACTAGTCAGCTGTTTGGCAGGCAGCCAGTGATTGAGGAAAGCTCTGTTCAAGCTTACTCTATGTATTGTTTATAGCTGGAAGCAAACTGAGCATTACATGTCACCATTACCACTTCCCCCTTACAAGTGTACTGTTTTATGATAACAGAAAACCTCTTTCTTTAAGTACCCTCAAACACTTATTTTAAAATGAAACTTTAACTAGACTGCCGGATAAAATAACAAAAACAAAAAATAAATAAAACTTGTTAGGGAAATAAGGGTTTGCTTCAGCTAGTTACCATGAGTAGCTAGTTTTCTTTACAGATGAACTGACTCGTGACTGTGGCTGTTGAAAAACTGGCTTGAACCAGCCGGCACCAGGCAGGTCAACTTGTTTTCCTTACTGGTTCATGATAAGCCTGATTACCCATGATCAACACTTCCAAGTGCATCAAGAACAATTCACTGAATGGTTGATAAGCAAATTAAATTACATCTGTGGACTACTGGCTTGTTTAGACAACAAAGAACCCTCCTCAAAAGAAATTTAACCAAGAAAATCCTTCTATTGTTGTTTTTAGTGAGTATTGATTACTTCTATATTGTCCCTTGTTAGTTACTGTGGTTTATGTTTTTTTTCTAAAGTGTTACCAGTGTGGCAGATGGCCGTGAGACAAATCAAGTGTGCACTAATTTGTTTTTATTATTTAATGTGATGAGAAGCAGCAACAGCAGCGGTTCTGTTTTCTCAGAACAACTAATCAAACTGATAAAACAGAGATTGCTGTCATTTACTTGACGCCCATCAAGCACGCTGCTTTTATTATTATTTTATTATTTATGATTTTATTATTTTTGATTATTTGCACACAGCGATCGCTATCAGTGAATACAATCACCTCAAAATGCTCTGATGAGAAAATCATATGTCAACTTGATTACAAATGTTAAAGCTTAAAGTCGTCTTATATCACCACATTAGCACAGACACACACACATCTGGTCCTCGTGGGGACATCCCATTGACATAATGCTTTCCCTAGCTGCTTATGCTAACCCTAACCATGAAAAATGAATGCCTAACCCTGACCCTGACCCTAAACCTAACCATAACCCAATAGTAACCCTGACACTAAAACCACATTTTGTGTGTGAAAAATGTCTTCAACACCGTGGGGACCTGGATTTTGGTCCCCACCAAGATAGTAAGAACTTGTACACACACACACACACGCACGCATGCACGCACGCACACAATGCAGTGGTTCTCAGATATTTAGGCATGTCTCACATTGGAAGGAAAACATGTGAGACACTCGACAGGTTTTATCTCATTTGACTGTTGGTACAAAATGTTTTGAAGAACTGCCAGTTAACAGGGACTCGAGCTACATTGAGACATACACAAGCTCATGTGGACAAACAAAACACCAGCACACTAAGGTTAACAGTGGAGGGGTTAGGAATTTAAAAAATGATCGACCAGCAGTTGTGAAACAGAGGAAGTGAAATTATTTTACTTTAATCTACTGAATATACTGAAAGTTATAAAGTTATTACACTGGAATAAAAATAAATTGTTGGATTTTAGAAGATGGTGACTGGCACACTGACTTATACTGCACTACTTTTAGAAACTTTTGAGGTCAGCATGTACACGGGATCAGCCGTGTTTGTGTGGTGCTCAAGTGGCAACCTGGGCATTAACCACCAGCTGAGAGGATGCTGCACCAGCCTCCAGAGTTCAGCGCCATGACGGCTCCAGATGGCCGCTCTGTGGCACAGTGCGCTTGTGATGGCAGAGCTGCAGCCCGAGCTGCGATTAAGATCCATCTGGGCTGCTCAGAAAAAGGGCCACCATATTGGTTCAGCACTCCTGACGACATGAGTCATGCTAATCATGTTATGAGTCCGCTGGTCCAGATTAGAATCGGAGATGAGCAGATGGAGAAGGTGGCTTGTTTCCTTATATCCACCGTGCCACTAAAGTCTGCACTCAGAGTTTCAAAGAGCAGAAAGAATAGGCATTTGTTTGTGTCAGAGTAATGAAGGGGGGGGGGTCCCCTTTTTACGGAAAGGCAAAAAATCTCCTTTTGTTCAAAGTGACATTTTCTGTGGAACGGCTCAGCAGTTTCAGTTCAGCAAAAGCTGATGACTGCTGCAGCCAAACAAACACTGATATGTAATCACACTGGTCAAAACAAAAGCCAGTGGTTTTCACACTTTTTGTGTTGTTGTTTTTGTTTTTAAGTGATTTTGACATTTCGAACAAAGGCCGCAGTCGTGTATTTGTGTATCACTCTGTATTAGCCTATTGATGGGCTGGGAACCTGTTTAAGGTGAACCCTGCCGCCTCGTGACCCTAAGCTGGATTAGCAGTTAAGAAAAATAATGAATGGATGACGCTTTGCTAAGCTCCTCCTTAGAACGCCCACTTTTCTTACAGCTTACAGAACAAGAGGAAATGTTGTAACACTGTGCCTATGGAGACAACAGATAACAGTAGATCTCCTCAGAAAATAGAGAAGGGGGTCTTATTTTCTTTCTTTTTTTTAAAGCTAAAAGTGCAAATGTAGTCATGTTAGATATTTATTAAACAAAGCTGAATCTACTGATTCATGTCAAATCAGAGTGTGTGGTGACCTTCCAAAGAGAAATGTCCATATTTCATTAACTGGACTTTTATCCGAGGGCTGAAGGGCTTTTCATTTTTTATGACGTTTAACTTAAATCTCCTCACCTATCCCACAGTACCTCCAAAGTAGACAGCCTAGTCAGCCACAACAATAAAACCACCTGCCTGATATTATGCCTGATAAACTCATAAAGCTGAGTTTTGAGTTCACATTTGTGAGCTCTGTGAGTCTGCACTTTGGGTCCACCATTCCTGCCTCTAAACAGCCTTCACTTGACAAGTCCGCCCTTATTATGCCAGATCAACTCGGGACCTTTGGGGGTGTCCTTTAGTGTTTGTGCACCACTGGTGGTGGTCTTTCAGGTCATGCGGGTTGTGGGATGAGTTTAGAGATCAGGTCAATGCCTTGGGCTTTGTGTTTGAGGGATTTTCCTGTTGGGGGAGGTTGACGTTAACATGAGGAGTGCGCATGGTCTGCAGGAATGTTTGGGGTGGTGGTGGTATGTGTTAAAGGAGCATCTACATCTGTGCTTGGCCTTAAGGCTTCCCAGAAAAATGATCAATCTTATTCCCCTGGTTTTAATCCAGAGGCAGATCAGTGCACGTATGTCGCTCCTTTTCTACATGCCCTTTCCCAGACTTTTCATCGTTCTGTAACTTTCCAGTCTGTTTGACCTTCTCTGTTTTTTGGACTCTGCCTTTAGTTTGCTTACTTTTTTTTTTGCCAGCCTGCTTACTTTTCTCCCTTGTATAATAACAACCTGCTCAACAACATTGCTTTCAGTTAAGGTGAACTGGTAGAGCCTCTGTGTGCCTGAGCATCTCTGTCCCGGTTTTCTCAACCCTGACATTAAGAAGGAAAGAAGTTGAACAGCATAAACATTTACATAGACATCTTTGCTGCCTTTTCTTATCAGATAAGGTAGTATGATATCAATGCTACAGCAATCCTGACATCTTATACAGCCACAAGGAAGGCAGTAGCTTATCAACGCAAAAAAAGCATTCAGGTAAAAGGTGCCTCGGCTTGCGATAGCTAAAACGTGTGATAATCTGTGTGATTATCATCAGATCTTTCATCAGCAAACTCCTTGAACGGTTAAAATGCACACATTCAAACTGTAATTGGCAAAGTTGTGTCATTTTGTGACTTTATTACTTTTATTATTTCTGTGTCATCTTTACATTTTTAATAGGGTTTGCTCTGATTTGCTCATCTTGTTTTTGCTTTTTATTTCTTTGGACTGCTTAGGACAAACCTAAATATGTGATCAAGGCCACTTGATCACTGAATGTGATGCCTGACGTGGGCTTATTGTTCTCAGTTTGTGTGTGGAAAGCTATTTTTGATACTGGTCACCTACACTTGTTGGTAAAGATGCACAAACATTAGCAGCTCCTGCATGCTGATGCTTTAGCAGTGCAGTGTGTACCAGTTGATCATCTTAGCTTAGCATGCTATCACATTTAGTACTTAACCACAAAATCTAGCCAAGGTCACGAAGAGTCTTGGGTAGGCATCAATTTTGGCCCAATGATGTTTACTGCAATAAATAAAGGCTGTTCTGAATTAAAACATCACTGAGAAATTCACTTAAAACCACCAAATCTGAATTTCCCAGAATATGCTGCTTTATAACACCTTACAGACATCTGGGAGCTGGAGCCTGGCATGCAGTTCAGTGACTCTTGACCTAAAGAGCTGGCAGTCACAGAGACAGCTGTTCCCACCAACAGAGACAGATCCTTACAGTCATCTAACATCGTCTGTCAGCCACTCGGCACGACACCCAGCATCCAATCACAATGGTGCCAGTTATCATGTATTCACCATATGTGTGTCAAGGGACTCTGTGTCATCTGTACTGTTATGTGTACAGTTATGTAAAGAGGAGCCATGGAGGCTCAAAAAATAAAAACAGTCTGCTGTTATCGAATTCTGCGTGTGAGTGTGTAAACTCAACAAAGTTATTTTAAATGAAACGAAACAGTGCAGCTCAACTTTGCATCAGCAAAAGTCACTCAAGAGCCGACTGTGAAGTCGTACTCAACGCCACACCATGACCTTGCTGTGACTTTGACGGCTTGCACACACTACCTGTGTAAATGCTGACCATAGTAAAGTATTTTTTTTACAGTCAGTCCATTAAATTAACTATTAAAATAATGAATTTACTTCTGTAACATATAAAATGTGAGCTCCTTACAGTTGAAAAGCTTGAATTAGAATATTTTTACTTGTTTAAAAACAATAAATAAGTTGCCAAAGTTGTAAAGCTCATTAATCAAATGTCTATTAACTAACTGAAGTAACCTACTCTTTTATCTTTCTCTCTCAATATGAGTTTTGAGACTGTAATACGTTTTCCTCCTTACATAAAAAAGAAGACAAACAAATGGCAGAAAACAAAGAGTGCTGGATTAACTTTTTTTTTTAATAATGTAGTTAATATATGTAGCCGTAAACTCCAAACCACAATTAAAAAAATGGAAAATGAAGGTTTCTTTTTTATTCACAGTGACTGAAACGTCTGCTGCATTCGGCTGATTGAAGCAGCAGGTCTGCTTTGTGGCAGACCTGCTGCTTCAATTTGCAATCAAGCAATGATCTAATGCAATCAGTTTTATTAAAGAAGAATATTAATGGAAATAATACCCCAAATTACAGTTTTTTTGCTGTTGTGCTATGATGTATATTGTCATATGGTTGAAACTGAGTGAGAGCTAATTGTATTTATTACAAAAACATAGAATATAAACAAACAAAATACATTTTTTAAACGGCCATGTTTAAAATGTTTATAAATAAGGTGGTTGACAAACAGAACTTGTGTATGATTATCATCAAAACATTTGTATCTTGAGGTTATTTCTTTATTTTTAACTATTTTCTCTTTGTTTGTTGAAAAGCGGCTGTAACTATAATCAGCCAAAGCTTTAAGCCTTTTAAAATCAATAATTCATTTTCTTTCCACTGAATTTAATTCTTTGCTGCCACCAATCACTTTTTGCATTGTTGTTAATAAGCCAAATAAAGATCACTGTCAGTAAGTATTTTACTACATTTTCAAAAAGTACTCAGTACTAAAGAAACCTCTGGACTCATGTGTCCACATGACACCTAAAATAGATAAAAGCAGCTGCTAACTGCACCCTCATAATTGGCCTTTACAGTCGAAGGAGTGGGCAACAATTAGCTTGTATATAGCACATTACAAGCTGTCTAATGGCAGAGCACCATTAGGATGCAGCACAGCCTCCACTTAGTGATTCTTGTCAACTGCAATAGGCAATTATCTGCGGTGACTCAGAAACAAGGATGGTAGGGAGTTGAGATGAATGCTTAATTCATCATTGGTGCATTAGTTTGAGGAGTTGTTTGCATGTGGTGAAGCCATGTGCATGATGGGGAAAGAAGAATGAATTCACGATAATAATAAAAATACTGATAATAATAAAGGAGGAGGGAAAACATCAAGAATCCTGTCACATTCATAAAGATGAAAAGAGACGGGGAGTGCAGGGTGTGACTCACTGCGTGGGCAGCCTTGTTGTCGCTTAGCTGCATGAGAGTTGGGCTCTTTTTTGGCTTCCTGGGTTTGGGGGTTCGCTCAGCGTGACTTCTCTGGCCTTCCTGTGAGTCCACACGGCTGCTCATGTCTTCCCCCACGCTGCCTGAACTGCTGCTGCTGCTCGACGGGACGTTCTCCTTGTTGGTGTCTCCTCTGACGGAAGGCGCTCTGTTGTCAGACGAAAAGGAAAAGGGTGAGGAAATGAGACATGTGCCTTCCATCGGACTCTCTCTGCTCGCCTTGCTCTGTTTTAAATCAGATTAACATCGGATGAAATGCTTCTGGAAACCAAATGCCCAAGGTCATCCCGATGCCTTTCTTATATGTTCTCAAGCAGCTAATGTGCTGTTTAGTGTTTGTGCTAAGTCTATTTACTGTCCTGTCTTATTAACATTTTCTGCTGTTGAGACACTCCCCAAGATCCACGTGTCACTGATCTCTCAGACTCCACCACGTCTTCATCAACAATGATTAGCTTCTTACTGGAATGATACCAGTTATTATGACGGCGCACTAAAGCTCTCCACACAGAACAAAACTTCACCACTGTTTACTGAAACTGAAACATCAACTGAACGTATCATTGTAGTATCACTGCAGGGAGCCTCTGAGGTCAGGCTTCCATAATGAAAGTGGGCGCCACAATGGTGGAGTGGTTAGCATTGTTGCCTCACAGCAGGGAGGTCCCTGGTTTCGACCCTGGCCGGGGCCTTTCTGTTGAGGAGTTTGCTTGTTCTCCCTGTGCCTGCGTGGGTTGCCTCCGGGTACTCCAGCTTCCTCCCACAGTTCAAACACATGCAGGCTGAGTGAACTAGTAATTTTAAATTGATCATGTATGTGAGGCAGACAGAGAGCTGTATGAATGTGTGGTTAAAGTGCTTTGAGTGGCCAGTAAGGCTAGAAAATGGTTATATAACTGCAAGTAAATTATAATAATTTAGCTTTAAGTTGATACATTCTATGAGCAGAAGCATGCTGTAGTGCTGCCACTATGAAGGGCAATTGCCACTCACTTTACGCAGGTAACATCGAGTTCCACCTTCATGATTAGTACCACGCCCACGGTACCTGTTTTTTTCCCTGTGCTTCTGGCTCTCCTCCTGATGCTGCTGCTCTCTTTGGTGCCTACGTCTCTGTCTTGCTGTTGGTGTCACCCTTGAAGGGCACAGGGTCAATTCGTGGGCGTCTGAATGCTGATCTTCTAAGGGGTTCACATCAAAGAGGTGCTGCTCCACTGCTGAGCGTATGGTCCTGTCCAGAAAACTTCACGGAGCAACACAATGAGTAGATTAGAAAATGCACAAATTTACGCTCTCCACTGTTTCATAAGAGCTTGTACTTTTTCTTTTAAGCAGAAATATACCTACTTTACCACATCAGGTCTGAAGTGGACAGGAGAGAGGTGGTTACTGAAAGAAAAACAAGAAGGGAAGCTAAATACTACAGAAACAAGTGGTCACATAGGTCACTGAGCAACACTGAAAATCCCCCAAGGCTCATGTTGTGGCCTTTGGTGATCAAGACATCTATGTGCATGGGTGAGCGGTAAACTCAGCTGCGTTCAGAGCTTAAGTGGATCCTTGGGGAGCAAAGTGGCTGGCTTCCATGGCTACCAGTAAGCCCAGCAGCAGAGTACATGGTCATAGACCTTTATACTGCTCTCTGACTTCATTTGGGTTTTATTTTTAATGCCCTCTCTTTATTAAATACTTGCAGGATAAAGCAAAAGGATTGTTAACTACATGTAGCATGAAATGTGTCTGTAACCTGTGTAAGCACCTGGATTCAAATTTAAATGGTCGTAGAAACAAACAACACCACTGTCACATCACCACTGGTTAAACGTCTTTATTTATTTTTTTCAGTAGACTATTGAAAATATTTAGATGTTTCAGTATTTTCCCCATCTACAAAGTCTAACTGAAAAAAAAAGTAAATAAAAAATCTCAAATTTTATCTTTGTGAATGTAGGGTTAGGATGGAAAGGGTTTCTAGTGCTTTCTTTTTTGGCCCTTTTTTTTTTTTTTTTTTTTTTTTTTTTTTTTAATTTTTTTTTTATTTTATCTTGA